>VNWX01001666.1:0-14423 GCA_009869905.1 Ceratophysella communis | reverse complement strand
AAAAAAAATCCATTTATTTCTTCATCTTAGCCGACAGAGATGAAGCGGGGGTTGTTGGGTTTTAAGAGTCACTTTCCGTAAGATAGATAGATTTCATCGAGGTTCACTTGAGTTCAGCGTCAAGCAAAAGCCAAAGCTTCTGATTTAGTTTTTGCTTGACTTATTGCTATTGCTCTGAGATTCTTTGTTTCAATTTGGGATTTTGAGGCAAAATAGCGGCAATTTAAACCGCAAATTATTTTGAATCATTCTTAATGGAATTGGCGTTAAACTAAATTTAGTGAGCATGAGGGCATGCACTTTGTAATTAGGAACTATGCCCAAGCGTACCTAATTTCGAATTCGGAAGTGGTACATATAAATATCTAGTTTTAGAAATTGTTGAACGGCATGAAAATTTCAAAAGTAAAACAACAACACTGCTAATGAATTTGGAAAATAAATTTTCTAAAATTTAAAATCTCAATATACCAAACGACGCATAAATACACCATATTTCAATTCCCTATTTTATCTCCAGTTCCGAAATCTACCACTATTATGCCGATTTCATCGCTTTGAGGCAAATTCCCATGCTTTCCTGCGGTTTGGCTACCATTCTCTCTCTAACTGTAACTATGATTTTAGCTTTGGTAACATCTGGCAAAATTCTCATATCAGCATTCGTGCATGATATTACAAAATGCCAAAGGTTTATACAGTTTACGCCAAATGGAAATATGCATACCTCCCTATTCTACCTATTCCTACGCATTAGTAGAAAAAATCAATCAAACAAAAATTGAATAATTTACATACCCAAACAGCATAATGCTTGATACGTGCCAAGCTGGGAGCTGGTTGATTGGAATTACTTAATCAAATCAAAAAATGAAGTTTCCTGAGTGACATGCTGTTAGCTCAATATTGCATATATTCAAATGCGCAACTGGAATGACCCTTATGATCGTATGCTAATACCATTCATTCTACTCGTTCTATGCACAGGTGGACCTGACATTTGACATTTGGGAGCCTATCTAAACTTCGACTGGAGAGTTTCAAATTAATTTCAAACTTGCTGCTGATCCTGTGGCTAGCCAGACGCCAAATCGTATAACCTGCTCGAAGCCCAAGGTACGTTAAACATACAATTTTTTGATTTGATTAAAAATTGATAGAGGGATACGGACGTGAGAGACGTTGAACGTGCGTATATTATATTCGCTATAGCTTAAGAATGAATGATGAGTGATTACTGTTTTGTAATTCAGGTTCGGGCAGTGATAAAAAAAAATATTAAGTATGTCTTGTAAACTTGCACAAGCAATCCAGCTGAACTTGTATTCAGTATGTAAATAAGATGAATGAAATACAACAGGGTTTTTTGAATTTATAGGAATGAAGGTAGGTATCACGAATTAGTTGATTTGATACCTTGACGTGAAGCTTTGGGTCCGGGATCTGTTACCCCCTGCTGAGATGTAGTAAATTTTGTGAGATAGGAAATTAAAGCTAATGGGCAAATACATATATTTGATTGGGCAAAATAGGGTTTCAGAAAAATAAATGGGCTATAAGCAGCGTATAGGCATCACAAAGCGCTTGAATTCAAATTGCCAAAAACGTAGACATTTTCAAAATAGCGGTTTCGGCCGTATTTTAAATTTTGCACCCTTAAAAACATGTCCACAAACAAATATTATCCGTATCGATTTTTTAGGAATTTCTTATACCTGAGCTTGAGGCCTAGTATAAAAATTTATTTACTCATTATATTCGGATGATCGGATACCCAATGCAAATGAGGCAGAGAGGGTGAAGTCTCACTTGGTGCCTGGGCCGAGGACTGTCTGACCCCCTGCTCGTGAGCGACAAATGAAATGAAATGATTTGCTTTCTCCTCCTGCATCTCAAATACATATTATGGAACTGTTATTATTATTATTATTATTGCAATGCGTGTAGAAGGTATGCCGAGTGGTTTTGGTTTCGGGCTTCCGGACGATTCGTCGCAGACAGGCTGAAATATTACATTTTTCGATCTAAAAATCTTGAAACTAATTTTCGATTTTTTAAAGCTAGACGCCTTTCGGTAAACTTGATTATCTAGTAAAGTACGAATTTCTTTCTAAATATTTTGAAGTTAAATCGAAGAATCCTATGTCGATTTCCTAAAACCGAGTCCACGAGTACTTCAAGAAACCTAAAGCCATGAAAAACCGGAATATTTGTTTTTAGCAATTACATTCATCATGTAGCCCCCGAGGGCTCAAGGCTCTTGAGCGACCCAGGGGGCATCGGGCATGGGTCCGCTGTATTTCTTTCTGTGTATTTAATAGTAATGATTTTTACTACAAGAAATTTCCATGATATCCCTTACATTTTCGGTTTCCTTCGCGTTCTTATGCTGATCATCATGAATGACCGCATGGTCTCTTGTTCTGCCTTCCTATGAAATTAGTGAGCCAACATGAAACAAATAACAAATATATATGAAACAAAATACAAGCAACTCTGGCTGTGGATCATCCAGCTAACATATGCATACGCTTGCATGTAATTACGTTTCCTGCATATATTAGGCTTAGATACATTACATAGCCCTTAGTCAACATCTGCTGCTTTGGCTTCTTCATTTTTTATATTTTAAGAAAAAATGATTCAAAATTGGGCTCGTGACTTGACGCTAAGTTTGGAGCTGATTAATAAGAAGCAGCAAGAATACACAGTAGTTGTTGGCAGTTGAAGATTCCATGTAAATTGTGTAGCGGTCATTTCAGGCAGTTTTAAAATTATTCGATTTTACCCGCTAATTTATTGACTTTGCCCGCTAATTATTTTTTTGCCCGCGAATTCATTTTGGTGAAAAATTCGAGGTAATCCGGACAAATTATGTTACGCAATATGCAAGTCAGATTTGATCATTTTAAATCACTTTAGGTTAGGTTCAATAAATTTGCAACAAAAACCCACATTCTAACTATAAATCGGCATTTTTCTAAGAATTAAAAACGTACATAAAATCACACTTTTACATGGCGGCCTAATTAGCCAATAACTCCACTATACGGAGACCCAACTGACCAATAATGCTTACCTACCTACTAGGCCAGGCATCCGTTTCAATCTTGGGTGGTAAGCCGAAACCCCTTAGACTTGATAGTAATTCATATTATCTAACCACTATCACCTGGAATTCCTTGGGAAAAAATTAAGTATACAATTGTTTACTTAGCCTCTATCTCAAAAAAATTCTTTTTGATTAGAAAGGATCATCGCCCCAGAACTTGGGGATAGTATTTAATCAGGTTTTTAATTAAGAGTTCCACGGTTTAATTCGAGTCTAGACTATCGTAAATAAGTCAACTCAACTCCCTGAGCCCTGCCTGCCTCATTTGGTTTTTAGGTAGGTCTTTGGGAATCACGTAAAAACGTACAGGTATCTTATCATATCAGTAGCAGCCAGCGTCTGTACACATGGAAAAAGGAAGAGGCAATATAAAAACGTGGAAGAAAAAATGATCATCTTTTACTGCACTGCATACATCTGCATGAGATAGGTATAACGAATCGACTATGTAGATCATCGCCCGGATACACCGTAAAGGCCTGATCTGAAGCTTTCTTCATAAGAATTCGAAGTACTGAGGGTAGCTACCTAGTCTTAATTTATTGCTACTATCTCTATGATATTTGGATGGAAAACAATAGGAATTGGCAATCCTTCCTGACAGTTATTTGAGAAAATTTGTATACGACTGTGATACACCTTAGGGGGGTCGGTGGGTCGATTCAGGCAGTGCGGTTTGGATTGGTCGAATTCTGTGGGCATTTTTGCGTGATTTTTTCAGTGTAAAAATCACGATTTTAAGCGTCAAATTGTCTGAAACACGTAAATTGAATTTTCGGCATTTTATTTTTGCGATCGGCGAGGCTTCGATTGTTAGGCAGCTTGATATGCCCCGGAAGAATTGTCCGTGCACCACCCTAATGCGTCAGTTTTTTCCCAAGAATATGCAAAAATTCAAAGGCTTTGGTGCGGATCAATTTAGAGAGCTTAGGACTCTACGAAAGACTCTCCGCTCCGTGATCTCTGTGTGTAGCTCTCACTCATATTTTATTACAAAATCAATAGGGGATGATCAAAAGGAAGTTATTTTCTATCTCTCTTCTTCCACCACCAACGCTCGCGTCTTTCCTTCAAATGAACCCAAGCTGTGCACTCTTCTGTCTGTAGTTCGTTTTCTCTCAGAATATAATATTTACACTCGGAATGCCATATACACAAAGGCTTGTGCTTGGGCTGCTTTCTTCCCGCACTCAGAATGAATCGAAGCATCGAACCCGGATCCGGGTAGAATTCCTGAAACTCAGAGGTTCATATTCTAACGGGACCAAGGCTCTGAGTTTCGTGGTTACAGATTTCCGATTTCGAATTCCAGGCAGGTTTTGGTTTCAAAAAGACGTAACTATGGCACGAAGCAAGGAATACAGAGACAGGCAGACACGTAGTAGGTGCATTTTAGGGTTTGGGCCAAACTAAGGCAAAAACAAAGTACCTACCCTTGTTCAAGGGGTCAGAGGATTTGACACCACACAAAACCACTGATTTACAGGGGCTCGAGATGATAACTGTTTTTAATTGATATGTTCTTAATCTATAATTCGCTTGCATAAGATTCTTATACAGCGTTAAATTAAATTATTTACATCCACAATGGAAATTTGAAAATCGAGCTGCAAATATTTAAAAATCACAGTTAAATATATTATATTTTCTAGCAGAAATTGATTCCTATAACCACGCAAAATATTTAAGCACTGCATATATACAGAAGCTCATTATGCCCAAGGATCGTTATAGTGATCTGAATTTCGAATGCAATACCGCACAATTGAACGAGAAAGATTCGAGGGCGTTCCATGGCTCCATTACCGCATACAAGACGGGAAAAGGGGGAAACTGACGCCTCGGGATACTTGGGTTTTCTCGGTCCAATGTTCAAATATATGGAAATATAGGTCTCTAGAGAAATCTCTACCCGNCTCCATTACCGCATACAAGACGGGAAAAGGGGGAAACTGACGCCTCGGGATACTTGGGTTTTCTCGGTCCAATGTTCAAATATATGGAAATATAGGTCTCTAGAGAAATCTCTACCCGCTATGTATTTTCTCTTTTGGTAGAGAGGAAGAGAAAGTCCCTGAAAAATGAGCCAACAGCCTAAAAAAAACCTCCAACCCCAGCCCACTAACAAGAATTGTCTCTATCTATTCTCTTCTGCCTCTGCCCTTAGTCGACTCAGAGTTCAGGATCGTCTTGAAGTCTTCAATATAAAAATTCAGTGCCTTATTTTTCATTTCCAAGTAAAATGGATATATAATAGGATAGACGGTTTCTTTGGAATAATTTTCCAGTTTCGTAGTTGTGAATACGTAGATAGTGCTAGGCTTGCTTGAGTCTCATCATCATATTTATTTATTTTTTCAATTCTGCTCCACGTGCTAGGGTTCGGTAATAATATTTTGATAGAATATAGAGGAGAAGTGATAGGTTATCGTGAGACATAGTATATTGAATAGGAGTAATGCACTGTTTTACATTCCGGTCCATTACTTTCAAATTGTTTTATCGTTTTTGGAGCGGGGCTTGAGGACGAGGGTTATTTGCCGTAAAGTAAATTTAGCGAAAAATTGTGCAATATTTGCAGAATTATAATTTCCTGAATTTGCAGATACAGTGCTCCTCTCTCAGCGACCTGCTTATCATGTAAAATTTCAAATTATTCCATATATGATTTTAGGCTTAGGCTCGTAAATATTGCTGAGTAAGCCATCCCTAAGTCAACTTTTTACTTGACTGTTATGTCAATTTTTTAGTCAATTTAGGCTGTTTGACAGTCCCAATTTGTTTTTGACAAGAAATTGATATACCAGGTTTTCTTATGCAAAAAAAAAGCTCAATTTTTACATCCAATTAGAATTAGGACCGGAGTAAACAAACCAAGTCCGTAGCAGTGTATAGCAGAATTATGAGTGACTGGCTCCGACTGGTCATACCAGCATTCTGGCATTTCAATGAGCATTTCGCATTTTAAATTTTAAAATACAGGGTGGGTCATAATCAATCGTGACGCTCAGCCCTATGTTTGATTCATTAAAAATCGGCTTAAATCATATAAACCCAGCTTAGGTTAGGTTGGATTTTAATAGCCATGAATTCAGCAGGTGAGGCGCCTAATTGGCGAAATTTTTGCAGTATTTGCCAGTTAGCTTAGATACGAATTTCCTGAAACAGCTTGTACAATGCATAATGCATATTATAACTTTCAATTTTTTGTAGTCCAATCCCACCGATGCGATGCGTTGTTGTTTAGACCTCATCTTCTGCAAAGGTAAATAGTCGTAATAAAATCCAAAGAAAAAAAAACTTGAGACTGGACGTCTTGTCCCTTCCGGCCAATTTCCCATTCTTTTCCTTGAGATAGCATAATCTTATTATATTAATTCCTTTAAATCCACAGATGAATAATTTATGACTTTAGTACCTTGGCTTCGGCCTGGCCTGCTGTAATATGCTTTTGTACGGTCATATAAGACAATTCAAATGTTAACTTCCAAGACGTTAACAATGTAGGTACAGGAACTAATCAGAAAACATGGGCTCTACACGATGTCCGTCTCTTTTCGCATGCAATGCCCTTAAGGCTTTTTTTTTCATTTCAAAATACAAACTGCAAATTCTTGTGCATTAAAAAAACCGGGTCTGTCAAAGTCAAACTAACAAGTTAGATCGGTATATAAGAAATTCGTCTGTGGTCTTACCTATTTGTTTTATATACAAAATAAGAGGGTTGACATTCGACTACGGCGGTGGCGGCGGCATGAATTCATGTAATGGACGTAGGGAAAGTGATACGCTTTACGCTTGTTTCCCTCACAGATGAAAGATAAGCTCAAATGATATAATTACTTTTCATCCAAAGCTATTCATTTTCTTGGCTCCTAATCTCTTCATCACAGTACTAAAGTCTTACAATTAAAAGAATTAAAACTTTCAGAGCATTCTAATTAGTCACCCTTAAGCTTTAAGCTTCGGAGTCTCAGGAGTAGTTAAAAAGCCCCGCCTGTAATCAGATAAGGACGCCTATCATAAAAATGCGGGAATTTCAAGTTTTACCATTTTGCATAGCCGTGTCTTAAATGCTTAAATGTAAATGACCCTGGAGGCTAGAGGTGACCATGAAAAGGAATAGGCACTGTAGATTAGTTCCTATTTCCATTTTTGGACAAATATATTTATTTTATGACAGGGAGTTTTTACTATTTGACCAGAGTTCTGACTAGTGCCCTGAGCTTTTGCCCTGTACATTGGAGTGTTGAGAACAAGTTTTATTCGCTATTCCATTCTTCATGTTCAAAAGGCAGTTTTATTAGATTCCTGAACTCTTCGCATATAAGAGTTATATACTTATTATGTGATTCTATCGTTTATGGGTAGGTAGTAGGCAAGTTGAACCACTCAACGAGGAGCTCGAGCATGAGGTAATTTAAATTATTACTTTGAGTTATGGAGTTATCCGTATTTCCTGGGTCTTGGCGGGTTAATTTCACATCTGCAGCTGAAGCTGGGATTCACTATGGACGAATTATCTCAATTTTTGTCAATAATTGACTATTATTTATGCAATTATTTTTTATTAAGGTGAGCGGCATCATAGCTCGCGCTTTAAAATTAAAAATTCGATTAAAATATTTTGAAGCCCGCAATTAAAATACGGATTCATCCCCAAGTTAATTTAATTTGCCCGCCAATTCAACTAAATTTACCAGATTCCGATGGATATTTGGCTAATTTGAAACTGAATGGGTGAACCTTTCGAATTTACGATACGATTCTATGTATTTTCGCTATTTTGGCACTTTAATTCCTATATTTCGCTATTCGTCCGCGTCCCGTCAAGGCTTCAATCACACGTTTACTTATACATTTTTCCTTACATTTGGTTAGACAGGTACGCCAACGCCAAGTACCTCTGTTTGCCAATCATTTTACGAGTTGTTTTTTCTCTCTGACTTGACTTTAGTATTTTTATGACTTGTCAGTTTAGTGTTCCGTTCCCAAAGTCCATAAGTCTGCTGATCTTTACAGTGCGAGACTCGTCTTCTTCACCCTTTGCAAAGAGCAAACGACAGGAAAAAATATTAATTTTATGATAATATAAATGCCCTTACCTGAGTTTCAAGCTCGCGAACATGATTTTTACTACTTAGTTAATGGGTAATTCAAGGTAGTTTAAGCTCTATTATACTCTTCTTTTTTTTGCAAACGGATGAAGACGACAATTGAAGACTACTTAAAAATTTGTGGGGCAGTAAAAATACTTGTTCTTTCTTGATTCTTGACCCGACGGGACAGTCAGGCATAACCAGCACACAGCTCACACACACGGACGGTTGTCAACCTCTTGGGGTTAATGCTCAATTTTCAGTGTTCATTTCATATACATAATCTCGGCAGAGAACTAAGCTGATGACAGGTTTTTGGGTGGCTGGCTGCAGGTATACATGCTCATAATTGAATTAGTTAACATTGCACAGGTTTTGCAGGGTATTGCGGAAAATGCAAAATGCCAATATTTTTGCCACATGCGTCATGTGCCTTTTTTGCATTATAACAATCATTTAATTAAACACTCAGACACGATCTGAGCTCTGAAAACCTCAAGATCACCTGATTAGAGAGCAACTGTTAATTTTGACAAGGTCAGAGCAGAAGCATTGCAGAAAACGGAGCTAATCAATAAATAAAGCCCAATTAAGTATAATTACACTCAAGGCATTTTAGAATGTTCATTTACGCACTGTATTGTTTTGGAGTGAAAACCAGGTCAGAATTATGAGGGTTTCTTTTGGCTTGGCTTCTGAAATCTATTGAATTGGTTTTGATAGGTAGGGCTTATGAATATGATGGAGATTTATCGCAAATTTAGGCTTTATTAACGCACCACTGAGCAGAGGGTATAGCATCCTTGATTCATATTCAGGGAACCCTGAGGAAAATCCATAATTAGTCGTATGTTCGAAGGGCTCATTAAGATGGAAGGCAGGGCTTAAAGAGCTCATTTTTAATATTTTTCAGAATTTTAAGAAAAATTAAGGTCTGCTTGGTTCGCGGTGGCAAATTTTTTTAGCGTTAAGGTCGATCTGCACTATATGTCCTGCCAAAAACGACGTAGAACCCTTACCATGCCTTCAACTTGATGAAGCTTCTGTAAAAATGAAAGTGCTTCCAAGACTCTACGACTCATTAAACATTTACTTTGAAGCCAAGACGCGCTGCGAATATTTTAGCGAACATTAAGATCCTAACGATAAGAGCCCCAATACTAATTGACTACCGCCGTCATTGAAGTTTGTTACCCAAAGATGATGTATGATGGGATTCTTCCACATTAGGGATTATTAAATATTGCGACAGTGTGTCCTACGTCGCGTCGTCGTGTCATCCCTTAAAGAAAAATCGTGATTAAATTAATGTTGGAAGAACCCTGTAATTTTTCTTAAAAGTTCTCTGGTGATTTGGTAATTTGCATAAGTTCACATGATGGAGACTAAACGTGGACGGTGGCTGCTGCTGGCGACAGGGAGGAATGAAGAATGGACTTGAGCTTCGCCTAGCACCCTACTTTATTTGGCACAAGCGAAAAAAAAAAGTTTTTATACTAAAGTTTTTCCTCTTGCTCCAGGGTTGAAGATTTTATGCGTTCAGAAACGATAACATAACGGCACTTTACATGAAAATATATGAAATAAAAGGCCTAATTAGCATTTGTCTCTAACCAAATTAGGGAAAATTATGGAAATTAAGACCCTCCTTCTGCCTGCCCTGGGTGTGTGTGTGAAGAAAAGGAAAAGTGATATGTACAAGGAAGGACCCGGAGGGTATAGTGGAGAGAGATTGTAATAGACGGTAAAATAATAATAATAGTAATGAATGATGATGATGAGTAGAAGACAATGTAATTTCAGAGTCCATTATTACGTCAAGCCAAAAAAGTTAGGCCTAGTCCTCTAGGGCCATTGTTAGCTGAGGTTAGGTTATTTCTCGACTCACTGAGCATTGTCTTCCGTCTCTTGCAATCTTCTTAAAGAGGGCTATGGGACTCATTTCCCTTTCAAGGAGCCCTTTAGTAGACAATCTCTAAATATATAGGGCATAGGCCCGCCAGCAAACACTTTAGCCTAGGACTTAACGTTTCATGAATTATGAAATAGTAAATCTTGAGGCGAACATGGCAAGTATTTTTGCATGTTTCAGCGACTCAGTACCCTTACTTTTGTTAAATTCGGCATATTCATTTCGAATTGGCTTACCAATATTTAGACACACCTCGAGTGACGTCACAATTCTTATCGCGGAAATTCAAATTCATGTATTACCGCATAACCCGAAAAACCTGTGACGTCACGAAACCCCGCGTTTTAGGCGCAAATTTCAAATGTTCGTAGTTCGTATTAATGCTCAACACGCGTATCGTGTCTGTGATAAACCATAATAACCATGACACCATAATATTCTTTCTTCTTACCCCAAAATATCGACATCATCGATGATGGATAGATGACTTCAGAACCCCTCTAAATGAAGAAAAGGAATGAAAGCCAAAGTACCTATTAGATGAATATCGCTCAATGTAACTTCCCCTCTAAATGTGGGATTGGATTTAAGATTTTTTTCTAGGTTTTCGGAGATATTTTTCCTTTTCTGTGGTGGTGGTGTGTGTCTGTGGAGTGGATAAGAAGGCAAAAGAAAGATGAGATGAGATTCTCGATTTCCCCCCTTTAACCCCTCCATCATCATCGTTTTCTTGGGATTGGAAGTCATGCATCATCACCAGTCCTTCACCAGGATAAAAAAAAATATACCGAAGCCAGGAACTTTTAGAATTCTATTGTTTCCCTTTCTTTTTTTAAGGGATCTCTGGTCTGGAGCCATAAGCCATCATAACGTCAGTCAAAGTATTACTTGAGCTCCCGAAACCAATAATACTTATGTTACAATATTACATAATGCATAATATGTAACATGGAAGAGATTTTCTTATGTAGCCATATTTCCTATTTCAAGAACATTTCCTTTTTTGATGGGGAGGAAAACGAAAACGAGCGTGAGGGTTTTTATTTTAGCCCCAAAAAAGTAGCTCTGATTTCTGAACAGTACAGTGCACACTTGACTCAATCTTTTTTCGGGAAGACTGAACTGTGCCTAATCGGTAATTCATTGTAACATGTCACTCTTCCTCCCAATCTCCTATTGTTGTGATTTCTCATGTTCATGTAATGTTTCAATTTGTCACTTCAAACCTCCAAAAA
Organism: Ceratophysella communis; assembly: GCA_009869905.1. NCBI lineage: Eukaryota > Metazoa > Arthropoda > Collembola > Poduromorpha > Hypogastruridae > Ceratophysella > Ceratophysella communis. Next base: position 3,065 of record VNWX01001666.1, on the reverse strand, counting down.
CCCCTCGAAATCCTCTGGGCTGAGGGTCTTGCTCTTCTTGGCACCGACTTTTTACCTAGAAAAAAAGGAACTTTAAGCATTGTATTTTGTATCCATGAAGTTTGGATTTGACGAGAGAGAGGCTTTACTACTTCCTTTTGTTTTGTTGGTCTGCATCTTGAAGACAATGATTTTTTCTAAAATGTAGGTACGACTTTTTTTGGTGAAAATGATTCGGCATTTTTTTTTTAAAGAAAGAAGTCATATGGAGTTATTTTCTTGCGTTTCCTCTGATTTAAGGTTAATATGTTTTGAACTTTTGGAAGCTAAGGTACTGGGTTTGTTGTGTTCTAGGGCTCGGCAGGGCGTCAGGCGTCATGTTATTTTTATAAGGGTTGAATTTTATATGCAGGTTGGCATTGAGTAATCAAATCAGGTCGTATAAAAGCGTAACAAGTGTTAAATGCTGCGAATAGCGCTAAAACAAAAACAAAAGGACGCCTGTAGTTCATGGCGCGAAATTATGAAACAAAAGTATGATTTTAAAGCGCGAAATTTTGAATCAGAAAAACGCCTGATCGTAATGGCTCGAAAAACACCTTAAGGGACTTATCGATGCACGCCGATTTCTGACCTAAATTTAAACTGTAAAATATGGCGATCGGTATACAATAGAATACTACGTGACAAGATGTACACAAGAACCGTTGTATTTAATCTGAGCTACTGGTCACTGACTTGACTGGGCTTGGCTTGTGGCTTTGGCTCTGATTAGCCTGCAAGTCCTTGACGTAATGAAATGAGATGATGAAGGTTGAATGGTCGACAGGTTGACTTCTTTTGATTCTTCTCTGTTAAAATAAAAGAGTTTCAAGGTCGACAGTTTTAAACAATGCTGCTGGCTGGTTGCTTATAATATAAAGTTGTAGTTCAGCCCAAGTTAACAATGCCTCTGGCTCCTGGTCTTTTTTATGTAAAGGTATTTTCACTGTCTGAAAGCCTGAATTCCTTAGACACTTGATACAAAGTCAAGTGTGTGTGTGTTGTGTATGCGTGTAGGTATGGGGTATAAGACATCTAATCTTGAATCTTGTGTTGGAGATTCCTTAAGATGCGATAATATTATTAATAAAATTCAGGTGTAGCGGAAGCCAAAAATTGAACAATTTTTGCTGAACACACCACGAAAGCTCGTATTTTGTATTGAATTTAGAAATATTTTCTACAGAATTTTTCAGAAATTCTGAATGGTGCAGCAGTTAAAAGAATCGTGCTAGAGGATAGATTTATACCTATTTTCGCTGTGTAAATGAACCGATCCTTTATTGGCTATTTGACCTTAAATCGGTATAAAAATTAATGCTTAATTAGTGAAAAATACGTACGAATACCAAAGTATCATGTCAGCTCCACGTCAAGGCATATTATGTCAAGGGAGGGTTTGGAAAATTTTGAAATTAAGCTCTCGACATTTGCGGTCAACTGTCTTAATTCCTGGTCCTGAGTGGGTGGACTGGTAGTTCCACAAGGCATATGCCGACTAATAATTGAAATCCTTGACTTGCCTCGAAGCATCAAAAGAACCAAAAAATCGTTGTTTTGGAATACAGAGATGACAAGAAGAAGAAAATGAAAACTTTCTTACATGTGCCGACATTGAGGAATAATACAAAGTACAACAAAGGTGAGATGTGAGAGAGAGGAAACTCCGCCCAAAACCCATTAAGGAGGAATACTGATATTTGCATTATCCCGCATGTTCTATTACATTATTTTAAAAAAGTGTGCTTGTATGCTGTAATGCACTCGCCATTGACAAAAGCATCATAATTACACTCTTGGAATTAATTAGCAAGAGAGTTATGACATACACAAGGCCTGCCATCAGTCATACACACCTCTGTTATTACAGGATGAAATCCATACCCTCTTCGACAGGAAGCAATACACCGTGTTTCCTGTGTAAGCTAAACGATTATTACGAACATGAGCGCATAATTCTATTGACAGATCCTGAATTAGCTAAAGCCAAAGGTTGTTCAACGGTTGTTTATGGGGTCAGACGTGTGCAGGAGATGATTTTGCAAATTGATTTTTAAATTGACAGGCCCACTGGTTTGGTTTGCCTATATAACACATCTATCCATTTGTTGATAATAAATGATGATCAAGGCAAGCAAGCAGCTTTGTTTCGACGTTTTCGACCTACATGCACATACGAAGAGAGGTAATAATAAATCAATAGGCTCTCGACTCGAGTCAATAGATGGTAAATAATGCTATTAAAGTGTAACAAGTTCAAGTCAAAAAGTCCCGTTAGACTTTAATCCCATGTATCCACAACACAGAGACACATACCGAGGCACATGTTCAATTCACATTGTATTGTTCCCACAAGCCACAAAGACAACGAGATCATCTCCTAAGGTCATCTTTAAACAAAATAAAAAAGAGCAGAGGAACAAGGAACAACGCTCAATTCATTTGAATCTTGAATCTGAAATGTGAAGTGAACAAGCTCCATGTGGTCTACGAGATTTTCCATCGTAGGATTTTGGGTCAATTATAGCACGGTTTTTTTGATCGATTTCTGTGGTTTCAAAGGCCAGCATTTAAAAATTCAATTATTTTTTAAATTTGCCAGTCTAAGCCAAGGTTAAATTTTGTTTTTGAATAAAGGCCGAAAAATTGAAATTGGAATACGCGATACACCCAATTGGCAGAAAACAAATTGACCGCGACCTGTGCGTCCCGGACGCCTCCTTAAAGATGATTTCGATTCAGCATTCAACAGGGTTTGGCATACCATGGTTTATGACGCACAACACAGGAAATAGGCCATGTTTTGGTCGTGCTAATGAGTTCATGTAGGTTGGTAACTCATGTTCCGTTTAGGCATCGACAGGCAGAAGGACGCCCTTAATGCACTAATATTTCGAATCCTTTTTAAGAAATAATGCTGACTCTGACTTGGCATAGCTCATATAGCCAAGAAAGACCTGACGTGACCTTTGGCTCCTTCTTCCTTCTTCATACCGGCATAGAACTCTCTCTGTATCGAGAAAACAGATCAAGTTTAACGATGC
>VNWX01001665.1:0-14425 GCA_009869905.1 Ceratophysella communis | reverse complement strand
GAGCGCGGTCAGTTGGGACCGCGTCAGTTGGGACCGCGTCAGTTGGGACCGCGTCAGTTGAGAGCGCGGTTATTAGAGAGCGCGGTCAGTTGAGACCGCGTCAGTTGAGAGCGCGGTCAGCTGAGAGCGCGGTCAGCTGAGAGCGCGGTCAGTTGAAAGCGCGGTCAGTTGAGAGCGCGGTCAGCTGAGAGCGCGGTCAGTTGTAAGCGCGGTCAGTTGAGACCGCGTCAGTTGAGAGCGGTACACTTAAGAGCCCCCAACTCAGGGCCATCAAAGCCCGACGTAACCCTGCGGGGGGCTACACCGTACGGACGACGGAATCAAGAGGTTTCGAATTATTCTAACCTAACCTTAACTAAATAATGTAATAGTTACACAACTAGTAATACAACGCGGCACTCATGTGACCGCGCTCAAATGACGCTACTCTCAATTGACCGCGCTCAACCCGGCTCAGGCTGAACTGGCATTTTTGGGCAATTTGAACATTGGAAGAGTGTCACGGTCAGGGGTTAGCAGTTACATCTATTGGATTTTCGCAACGCTAAAATCAAGTATTTTTGTGTAGCCATTTCCCCATAGTTAGAGCTTACAACATGTGATTTAAAAATAAATTAATGGAACGTAAATAAATTATCGCCCATGCTTGCAATACTAATGGCATACGTCCGCTGAACTGGCCGAAAAGGGCCTGCCACATTTTGTAATGCTAACTACGTTAGGTCTTTTTCGGCCAGTTCAGCCCTGCAGCGGTCTTCCGAGGTTCAGCCTGAGCCGGGTTAAGTGACGGCGGACGAGACACTGCATTACTGCGGCCAGGGTGTTTGCTCGGTTAAGATTCTAGTCGAACACTAACCTAACACCCTGGCCGCAGTGATGCTGTCTCTCCAGGTTTCAAACCTAACCTAACTTAACTCAAAGTCAGTTGCAAAGGCTACACTTTGCTCGCTACTCGTGTCTCTAAACACTGTGTGGATGGTCAGGCTGCCTAGGATTATCCGTCACTTGTGCGAGGTCATTTGATTGTGGTCAGTCAGTGAGCGAGTTACTTGGGAGCGGTACAATTGAGTTCCACGTCAACCCAACCTAACCTTGCCGGGCTGCATCCTACCGACGACAGAATCCAGAACCACTGGATTCTGTCGCCTAGCCTAAATAATGTCATACTTTTACAAATAAACTACAACTTTTATAAATATGACTTTGTTTGTAATCGAATCTGACACGGCGCTCATGTCACGGCTCTCAAGTGACCGCGCTTAAAGGATGTTGCTCCTAATCTGTCGCGCACCACGCTCCAGCGACTCCCGCCTAAGTGGCGGTATGCGAATGATTCCAAACGCTGTGCACTCAAAGTTCAAGCACATTGGATGAACATAGGGAGTTTATTTTTGGTGCACGATGTTTTACCTTTTTAGACTGGCTGAGGTATCTGCTTTGTTTTTGTCAATTAAAAGGCCTGCCCTTTCTCGACATGATCGGCCAGTGACTTTCCATGCAGGATTAATTGAAGTCAAGTTGTCCGAGATGAGTTCCCACGTCACCTTTGGCTTAGCTGATGAATATGGCCCGAGGTCCATTATTTCAGTCAAGAGGGCTGTGTCGCTTGAACGATCAAATCTGAATAACTTCTTGGCTGCCATTTTTTGAAAACGGATGTCCAATGTACTGAACCACAGAAACTGAACAACTCGCTATGATGCTGAATGTGTAGCCACTGCGCTGGCAAGGAGAGAGTTTTTGCATGCCCAGCTGTTACCACCCTGAACCGTTCCGACGAACGGGAAGAGAGCACGTTTCACGTTCGTTCAAACTGAAACGTGAGAGGAAAAGAGAAAGGGGGCGGGCCTAGCAGAGCTCGCGCAGCCGAAAGTGACGTCAAACTCGTTTCCCGTTCAAAAAAATGAACGAGAACGACAATCTCAACCTGTCTATTGTTTGAATGTGAATGACCGGACGAGGATAAGTGGAGTACCCAGTTCCTGTACTTAGGTAATCACTTTAGGGTCACGGAGTCCGAGGAGTAGTGCAGGAGATATAATAGGAAACACGGTATTTGACTCGAGATAATAGGAAGCGTATTATTAAGTATGTGATGTGATTACGCAGAGAGGGGAGTCGGGAGTCGGGGGCTCTTTGGCAGTAAACAAAGCTCATTAGGCCAGATACAGCACAGCTCTCAGAGTTCACGACAATCTCGACCCAGTTGTCACAACATTGTCTTTAATCCCTGGAATGCTCGTCTATCTCGCCTTGCGCAGAAGATTACAATTCTTCGAACATTGTATCAAATTCCAAGTGCGAATTTTGTATTATTCTTTTAATACATGGATGAGCCCAGCTGTCAGCGCCCAGTTGTCCCAGGCAGGCCATGCTTGTTTGGATGTGCGTTTAATCTGAGAAGCTCGGAGCTCAGGCAGGCGGTTGTTTGCATAACTATCTATAGTACCTATTTAGCTACGCAGGGAGTTGCGTGTTTCGGGCTTTCATTCATGAATCGAAGAATAATGTAATGTGAGTGGTTGGAGCTCACGGATCGCACATGAAGTTCGTTCATTGAGGATGAGAGACTTCCGCTCAGCTCTTTCATTCATGTGTCCACTCACTCACTTCTCGCGTTCTTTCTTGCTCGGCTCGTTTTTAGTTTTTTATGATTAATAGCCCAACAGTGTAGTGCGGAGTAATTGTAGTTGGGCATGTTCTTAGCGTTAATTGCTATTTTCGTGGAATGAGCGGTTTATGATTATGATGATTACCCTCTCTCCGCATTCCAGCCTGGCCTGCTCGCTGCTCCCCACAATATAAGGACAACGGAACAACCTGCTCGAAAGTCAAACTCTTGTACAAAAAAGCTTTTGTCGGAGTATTAGGAGAAGGACTGGTGGGTATTATAATGTACTTTTCACGTGATTTCACATAACCTCACATGACCCTTCGTTGACCAGAAAATGGTGCTCATCAAATTAAGCGTCTCCCGTTTTGGTCATTGCAGCATGCCTGTCAATATGCATCACTCATCCATCACGATCACGGACTTCAGTTCGGGCTCATTTTTACATCTTCTAAATTAAGTGTTAGAAGATGCTGTCAGGAGGGGTTTGCTGATAAGCCTTGGTACCTTCGGACATAGCCTCTCCGTCTCATCTAAATATTTAGTGCAAAATGGACGTTGCAAACATAATCCCTGAGTCTAGTTTCCTTTCCTGTCAGGGCTTAGTAATCCAAATGATAGCAGAATTATGCTGGCCACAGGCCACCCTTATTGTGCATAGGATTTTAGACAAGAGTTGAAGCCTTATTCCTTGCCGTGTTATCCTGCTTAATTCCAATATTTGGTTTCGATTGCAGTTCTCGAGAATAACCCAGAAGTTAGTTTGGCTGTGGAAGGAGTTCTTTCTCAGCATATTATTCTTCCGTGTCACATTCACTCCGTTCCAGCAGGGCGAGTGAGATGGATCCATCCTCAGGCTACTGGAAACTCCAGGTAAGGAAGTCTCAAATGCCCATGGCTCTGCGGTCAGACAAGATATAAACACACCTCCATGCTCGACTAACTCTTATCCTATGTGCTCTATTCTTGACAACTCCAGACTCAGACAACTCAGCTCTGGGGATCTAGTAATTCAAAATCTACGGAGAGAAGATGCTGGTGAATGGAGGTGACTTGACTCACTACATATGTACAACAAGCTGGATGTGTGGCAGAGGTCATGGAATGAAGTTGTAATTGAATTTCATTGACTAGGTGCGAGGTTCAAAATTTAGTCCTCAACGAAGTGCGACAGAGCACTATCAACCTGGTAGTAAACGTCAACGAGTCAGCCTATGATCCCGAAATCCTGGACACTTTTCCTTCAGACGTAGTTCTAAGTAACGAAACATTGGACTTCATATGCCTTGCCAATGGAAATCCCCGTCCATCCGCCACATGGGTTCGCTACGACGACCTCGAGACGGACGACCCCGCACATTTCATCACGCAAGAAGTCAGTCTTGGTCCACGAATTTGGCTCAACAAGAACAACGGCTCTTCCTATTATGCCTGCATCGCGTCGGTTGAATCTGATTCAGTCCATAAGGTGAGCAGAGCAAACGCTGCGCAGCACTATTAACATACGCAAGTCGTATGTCAAAAAGTCCGAATTTTATTTTAATGTTGATTTTTTAGGCATTAAAATCTTGGTGTTTTTTTGTTTGTTTTTTCAGGGTTTCAAGACCTTCCAACCTCCTACCTTCTCCAGCCTCCCAGTGCATGTATTCCTTCCTCCCAGAACCGTGCGCCTTGACTGCAAGTCACCCTCTGGTCCCGCTGTATGGTACAAAGATGGTCTAGTTCTCGAGAGAAACAAAGGCAGAGTTAAGAACAAGAACAGTGAGCTGGTTATTTCGAATACGATTCGGAACGACAGCGGCTACTATCAATGCGAGAGTGGGCGCTTTATTTTTACAACCCGGCTCATAGCCGACGCTCAACGACCTCAGCCCGACTCCCCAACCAATCTCACCTGTGTCCAGCTCACATCACGTGCAATTCAAGTCTCATGGGATCGTGGCAATGTCTCCAATTTTCTAGCTGATACGCTTCATTTCACACCAGTTGGTAAGAACCTTTTGACCTCGTAGATGCTCCTGACCCTAACCAACCAGAACTATGATGATGGACTAAATGCCGATGTTGTTTCAGATGGTGGAGCGGAACGCCAGCAAGTGACGAACAACACTACATTTGTGCTGGAAGCTCTGACTCCAAATACTAACTATTCAATCTACGTGAAATCCTACAGTGGCGTTTCTGCGTCACCACAATCTGCCAAGGTTTATTGTTCCACATTAGAAGATTGTAAGTTAGACTCACCTAATCTTTTTCAAGGTTGTGAAATTTTATAATGGTTGATTGCGAATGAACCAATGATTTAGATCCGTTGAGAGGCCCGAGACTGATTTTGCCGATTCAAGTCGGCCCTCCCACTCAGTTCCATCTCAGGTGGACTGAATTGCCCAACGAAGACGCTCGAGGAAAAATTATATTTTACAAGCTTCAGTGGCGTGCTTCGGAAGGGTCCTTCAGCCATGTCCTTCATCTCAGTGGAGACACTCTAGAGTTCATTATAACCGGTAAGGACAACGAGTACGAAACGAAAATTTAACTTCGATTGAGCCTCGTAATAATGTCGCTCGATTGCGCAGAACTCGAGCCGTCGACACTGTACGAAGCCCGAATCCTTCCTGCCACCTCGGCCGGTTACTCACCCGACGTTGAAGGGTTCGCCTGGACCAATTTTGAAACAGCGTCGCCCTCCAACCAAACATTTGATCCGCCGGAGCTTAAACTCACACCAGTCAATTCGAGCCGAGTTCTGATTTCGTGGGAGTGGCCATCAAATGCCGTTCCAAAGGACATCGAAGGATATCGTCTCTTCATAGGAGAGGCCAATAGAACAATAAGCCAAACCCTCCATCACCCACCCCTCTACATTGACAAGGAGTTATTGTCATACACGCTTTCGAGCTTGAGTAAGCGGAAGCAGCGGTTGTTGTTCAGATATTTGTACATTTATTTCTGATAATCATAGTGCCATAGTGTTTGTCAATAATAAATCGGAATTGTTTTCAGATCCAGAAACAAAGTATGTCGTGAGTCTTCAGGCTTTCGCTGAGGACTGGGAATCACGGCTGGAGACGCAGCTGATCACTGGAGATCAGTTTGGTAGACTGATTCCTATTTCTGGATTAGTTGCACGTCCTCGAAGGTGAGCCAAGGGAAAAAAGCTCTGTCACTGGCAGTGACAAAGCTTTTTCACCTTTTCGTGACTCAGTGATAACCATGTCACATGTCACAAGAATGATTCCAATTCAATGTATATAATTTATAATTTTATGCTCTCAGTTCGACTGAAATTCTGTTGGAATGGAAGCGACCGGATGTTGACGAGGTTGACCAGTACGTCGTCAATTACAACGCGGTGGGAGTAAAGGAAGCTACGGAAATGATTCGGTTAGAGTTTAACATAACAGTATGACATTTCTGAGTTCATCAACTATGCGATTGACTAACAAGCCGACATCATTGTGATTTCCAGAGACGGGAAGAACGAAAGCGTAAAAATTCAGAACTTGGCTCCATACCAAAGCTACGAGTTCGAAGTTGCTTACAAAAGCAATTCAGTAGAAGCGCCATTCTCGCAAAAGGTGGAAGCGCGGACGAAAGAAGGAAGTAAGTAAACCATAAACCGCAACGACGTGAAATGAAAAAAGCAACATTGATTATACTTACAACGAAACTAACGACTTATTTTTTCAGTTCCGGGACTGCCTATCGGAATTCAGTTCGAGGTTGTTAATACGAGTTCCATACGACTCAGCTGGTCTCCTCCGATCAAAACCAATGGCATCATTCGTCAATATCTTGTTCAGTTAACCAAGGATGCTGTCTCCGAAAGATGTAATGAATTGCTCCATTTGTTATAATATAACTCATTTCGCCTACTTCGAATTATGTCTAACTCATCCAATATGCCTTTTTCAGCTCCCCCGAAGCCCGTGTTCATTCGTACAAATACCACTGAGGCGGTTGTCGGGCAACTGGAGAGAAACAAAAACTACATCGTCCGGGTATCCGCCGAAACGGCTGGCGGTCGAGGGGAGCCCAGTACAACCAATGTCAGGATCTACACTAAAAATATTGTTGACAAAATCAGTACACCCGATCCAACCAAGGACCCCCCGCACGATCCGTCCAGTCAAAAGAAGCTTGGTAAGTTGTCAGTTGTCAGTCGTGGCTTGAAGCCGGCTACGAAGTACTTACGCTTAGTAATCAGTTAACGCTAACTCGGTTTTCACTTGGGTGCAGGCATAATCCTTGGAGTCAGTCTAAGTCTCGTCATAATCTTCATCTGTGGAACAATCATCGTTTTTCGAAATCAATGCTTCCCTTATTTACTGAGAAGAGTGGATAATCCTACAACAGGTCCTGCATTCGAATTCCAACACTTTTAAAATAAAACTGTTTTAGTAGTCATATTCATTCTAAACTGGCTGAAAGTAGGTCCCAACGTGAACGGAAGGCGGGGGAAAGATACTGTAGACGGTCCACTGGTCGAAATGGAGGTACTCCGATCACCCACTGGTGCTCTGTACCACTTGGATACCAAGGTAAGCTTTGCTCTGGAATTCAGGAAGGCACAGTACATGATTCCCAGATGAATGAAAAGTAATTTTTTTGTTGTTAGGGCGGCCATCCGAATGGGCTGATTCCGAACGGAGTTTCTCAGCCTCTTCTCAGCCCAGCACAACCGAATCCTGATGAGGAGTCCGGTCAACAGCAAACTTCGGAGTAACAAGCCCGGGTACTTATTCACATATTTTTAACCCATCATTTCAAAAGTTTTGTCTATAATGTCGTCAGACTACATAGTAGCCTGAACTCATATAAGTATTAAATTTTACGCATGCATTTTTATAACGGAAAAACTTCTGTAAATTTTACGGACTTGAGTTCAAGTTGGTAACTAATTTGAGTTTTTGTTGTTCGGCAGAGAAGTCCCAACCCAAGTCAGCGCTAATGGGGACAACGACCAAGTCGCAGCATATGTACGGGTATATTAGAAAGAAGGAAAGTTGTATATTTTCGTCGCCTGAGTGTGAAGTACAAATCTTTTTGTAGTAAGATCCTAACCAGTACCTGAAGAATGTTTAGTTAAGCGCGTGTACAGAATGAATTGGGTTTTCAAGAGTGACGTGTGTGCCTTGACTCAAGGACTTACCAAGTACAAAGGAGCGTGAGTGCGTTTTTGTTTTTCGTCTGAAAGTATAGCTCTTATTTTTTTTTGTTAGTCTCACACAATATTTCTCTCAAACAACTCATCAGTCGACTCAGGGAAAGTATTTTTCATGTTCAAGAACACTCGTAGTTGCTATGCGTCAGCTACTAAATCGTACTAGGGAAACGAAGAAGACGCAACTCTGTAACAAATACAACCTAATTTTAAAAAATATAATTAACTACGTGGACTTGTGCATTCAATATCTAAGAGTGGAATAAAACAAAATAAAAGTACAAAGGAGCCAACACTGCCGAACTTGCTTGCTCCGATTTGGTAGTTTGTTGGGTCATCAGGGTCAGGGTAGACTCAAGCAGACATTGTCAATGGAAATTGTCCCAGGGGGGTCTCGGTGACCCAGAGTCAGGGGGTCCCCAGGGTGTCCCTGAAAAATTTAAGGGGGATATTTTCGGGTTCTTTAAAAATTGAATTATATTTAAGAAAGGAATATTGATCATCTATCCTCTTCTTACCCTCATGCACTGCTGCTGTGCTCGTTACATATAATACATCAAATGTCATAGCATGAAATCCTAGAGTACCCCAAAGTACAGAGGTTCCCGGAGTGTCCCAGACTAAACTGAATTTCAGGGGGTCCCAGGGTGTCCATTTTCATGGGAATTTTCAGGGGATCCCAAGTTCCCTTCAGAGTCCCAGAGGTCAGGGGTCGTGGAACACCCCATTGGCGATGTCTGGGCTCAAGTCGTGATTCCCCATTCGGGAATCGGCGGGCTGTAAATGATCTATCATTCAAAACGTAGGCATATTATATGACTAAATTCCTTGTATTGAAGCATGTCAAGTCAAGAGCTTACATTGGCCCATGAAACACTTCCGGACTGATGCCAGTCCAAAGTGTGGTCCACGGTGTGTTCGAGCCAGAAGAGTCTGATCGACGAAATGCCTCCGGCGTCAATTGAGCGAGATTCCGCGTCAATTGAGCACCGGTGCTCACGGGCCGCGCTCATTAGTTTTTCCGAAATTCTAACTTAACCTAGCCGTGAATGATATAATAGAACGTAAACGTAAACTAACATAACCTGACCAAATTAATCACCAACTACTTGTCAAACCGAATTGAGCACAGTGCTCAATTGACGCCGGACGTTAAGCACGGCCCGTTTGAGCACCGTCAATTGAGCGCCAGGCCTTACTACTAACTAACTGTCTGTTTATGCTATTATTTCGTTAGGTTAGGTTATATCGTGCTAGAGACACTGGATTCCGTCGGGGATACTACGATTCCGCGTCAATTGAGCGCGGTCCCAATTGAATCAATCGAGCTCAACCGTGGCCCACGGCAACCCTGCGGGGGCTGGACCGTACAGCCGACGGAATCCAGTGTCTTTAGCACGATATAACCTAACCTAACGAAATAATATTATAGGTACTTTTCACAATCCGACTTCCGAAACGGAATGAATGCGATAGTAGTAGTAGTAGTCCATCAAATGCGAGAATCTAGAAATAAATCCGAATTAGTCATGATTTTAGTTTGCTGGAATATTAATTTTTCTGAGCAGTCCGCTGGGTTGAAATACAAGACCAAGGCGGTTTTCTGGAGAGCTTTCATCTCGTGTAGGTCTTGGCATTAATTCTAGCTTTGGCAAAGGGCTGAGCTCACATTCCAGCAGCTTCAGCTCTCCGCCCACGCTCTGTACGACGTCACCTTTTCGGCTTGTGCAGCTCGGCCTAGTTAGTAAGAAACTTCGTGGCCTCAATCCTGAATTAGAACAGAAATTCTGATCGTAGGTTTGCTAGCACAATTGCTCTTTCCAGTTCCGAGCCGTTTCCCAACGACTGAATCTGCATTGCCAGAAGGCCAGACTAGCATAGGACAAAACCTCCCGAATTCCCAGGGGGGGTCCTTTTGGGCATTTCCGGCAGGGGTGGTATGAAATGACGCATTTTTTTTGTATTCGCAAAAACAAAATTCTGCAAACGTGATCGCATAGCAAAGTCTAGAAATCGAACTTGGAATCGGCTTTTCAGCTTAAGCTGAAATACTTAACCAGTTGTTCTTAATGAAATGTCGGTTTGGTTAAGTAATCCGATTACGAGTACATACTTTGATCCCAGGTTTAGGGATTAGAGGATATGGAATGGATATTATATTCTTAATGCATTCACTGCATATGCACATGCTTGATGTACGTCAAAAAAAATTATTTAATCCATAAAAAAAAACAAAAAAAAATTTATAAAACAAATCAAAAAAAAATTGACCACCCCTCGAAGCACCCTCCGAGGGGTGGTCAATTTTTTTTTTCGCCAGGAGGGGTGGTCGGGAACTCTGGGAATAGGGGTTTTGTCCTATGCAGACTAGCTTCGAGGTTTGGTACTGGACCTCGTACGTCAGAAATATCGGCGTGTCAGCATCCCAATCAGTCGTCAGCACAAAGTTCTCGCATCTATGTACATAGTTGCATACCTACAGAACCGTTTTTCGAAGAGTCCGATAAGCTATCAGGTGAATCGAGGATTAGCTGCTTACGTGAAGGAAGAGTTCCATGGGATAGGATGCATGTACTGAGCAGGAGTTCGAGGCAAAGTGTGTATTTGATGGCGAAACCACTTCAGTCATCTTCTTCCTTCGTAGTGCACCAAAGTCTTTGAAAAGACATTCTATCACTTCGGAAATGCGCGGTGTGAACATAAGCGCCGAGCTGAGTCGGGGCAAGACTTGAGTAACCAGATCGTTGTCGTGCATCGTCGTCGCGATTCGAAGAGCCAATTACGAGGCGTCGATTCCAATCATAAACCTTGTAGAGTTCTGAAAGCAGTGCGCTCACATGCATTATGAAATTCGTTGAGTGGTACTGATGAGAGCTCTTCTCTTACCTGATGGCGGAAATGGTGAGGAAAGCATTGGCGGAAGTGGAGATATACCCAAACCCAAGGCACTATGAGCCTCTTCGGAGCCGAAGCCGAATTTGACTCGAAAGAGAGCCACGGCGTATTTCTCATAAGCACTGGCTTTCTTGTGCTCCGACATAGACGTTCACATGTGCATGTGCATCATGTTGCAGTAGGCCGGAAGAATGTCTTGCAACAAGAAACAGAGCTCTACAAATCGGATCGACAGCCAGGGAAATTCTAGTTGAATCCAGTTCTTACTTCACAGGAGCCCCTGGCATCCTGTGCAGTAATCAGCTGCCACAAGGAAACCAGGAAAGCCATTTCCATCTTTCTCTCCGCTTTGAACAAAGTGTGCAGGTAAGAGAAAATACGGAGTTTCATGGACATGGCCTTGGCGTCAGCGCTGAAATCAAGAAATCCAGCGTTAGAACTGCGATTCCGTAATCGAAACGACGTATTCTTATGATCCTATCGCTCAGCTATTTGCTCAGTTTCTTTTTGGTCTTGGACTTTCGCCTCGAGGCGCAGCAAATGCAATTATGTCGTTGTCAGTTGACAGAGTTTAGATGCGGCTTTCACTATGGCTGCATTCCGCTTGACCTTCTCTTTGTCGGCTGGCACTTCGAGTCCATAGCGTTTCAGAGATCTGCACCGGTTATTTTCCGCCTTGATGGAAACATGCGAAGAGTTACCTGGCGAAGAACTCCTGAGCCTTAGCTGGACTCCGAGTTCGAAGATCGAAGGTCCTGTCAGCAACTCCCACCATAATGTTCACTTCTTTGGAATCCACGACGGCGACGTCTGGGTCACCAGCCTTCGGTGGAACGAGTTACAGAGATTCCAGGGCTTACCAATCAGCATTAACACTTAAACCTCCCAACCGTTCAGTTTTTAACTTGGTAAGTAGATGTGCTTTTCTTCTGGGGACTTACTTGCATGAGTGCGAGAGCATCGTCGATGTGAACCAACGACTGCGTACTGTTTGCGAAGAACGTCTCGGCAGCCTCCAAACGGTTCATCAGACACTTCCCATATTTCTAAGTAGGTCGTTAACTGTCAACCGCTTTAGACAACTGAGGCTTTGTGGTTCGTTAATCCTGACCTGCAATGCGGTGGTGCCTGAGGTCGAGTGCAATCTAGGCCTTGAATGTTGATGCAGCCGCATCCACGAAAGTCGAGCTCATCCCTCATTCTGCACATGGCACGCCGGCTTTCCACTGGAAATGGACACCGCTCTGGACTGGAGTCATACCTCTGAACCCTGCCCGTTCCCGGTTCCGTCTCGTCTCCAGCAGCACCCTTGTCGTCCTCGTGCATTTTGTTCAGCATCGTGATTCTCAGCTAGAACTCTCTCGCCTCCTCAACACGGTCTTGCTGAAATGGAACACCTTATTTTCAACTTCAACTAGGCCATCAAAAGCGCTGCTCCACCTTTGCAATCTATTAAGAACCAGTCTCTTTTTCTGCTTTCAAAAGTGATATTTTCAAAGCTCTCTGCATTTGCAGTCGCTCGAACTTCTCCACCGTTTCTATAATTTCCACGGCGATGTCAGCAACTTTCTCGCCGTTCTTTTCGTCGATCTTTTTGATGTTGTCGATCGATCTTGTTCATGGTGCTGCAAAGATTACAATTAATATGCATCAGGAATGTCTTGACGCGTTCTCAAAACAGGATCACTAACCTTCCCGCTTTCATTTCGCCAGAGCTGTTCTCGGGATCACTGTCCAGACTGTTGGCGGCATTTCGTCCCACAATGCTTTGTTGGAATGGCTGGAATCCGCCGCTTTCCGGGCATTCCGTCGCTTCTCAGGGCCTCTTCCTGGAATAGTAAATAAGTCGTCCACTTTATATTTGAAAGATGACAATATTGAGCTTATGTCGGGCTTACGCGGTCCCGTCCAATGTCCGCTCCCTTGAGCGTGAACCCGAACGTGTACGCCGTGTCTTCACCGCCACAAACACGACAGAGAATAATGCTGGAAGACAGATAGCAAGCTGCTTTGAGGTGAAGCTCGTTCCGTTGGTCTTCCGTCGCCATTTCGTAAACCACGTCCAGGAGGTTGTCCTGTTACAATATAGTCATTCGTTACAGGTGACGAGTTAACGACGCTCAAAGCATTACCAATGGCAGACTCACTTTGCAAAACTGCATGAACTTTCAGTGATAGTACTTGGGATGATTGGACTCATCCTCTAAATCCGCTTCTCCGTCTCCAACTTTTGAAGTCTCAAATTCAGTGTCGTCTGTTCAGTCAAAATTGTATGCTATACTGTCAGTGCCTTTCTAATGGGAGTTAACGTGTAGACTGTGGCTGACCTTCTTCCTGAATAAAACGGCAGAAGCAGTCCCCCTCAGCTGTGTTCTTAAAGCTTGGATGCGGCAACGAAGCGCATTTGATGTGCTTCAGTTCCATGAGCCGTCGTATTCCCTGCTAGTACTTCCGAGCATTCTTTTCGTAGAGCGGAACCAGGCTGATGAGCATGGATCGACAGAAGCGGAAGCCAAGGACCGAAGCCGACTTGAGTAGGAGTTGCTCATTCGAATATACAGCTCGTCGAAGGCGTCTGGGTCCAGAGTAGAGCATCACACGGTCCAAAGAGACCGGAGCCGGAGCCGAATTTGAAGGTCTCGATTTGCTTCAGACCAGAGCCGGAGCCGAATTTGACGGTCCCAATTTGTTGGGGACCGAACCCGAAATTTTATCTCCGGAGCCGGTTTTTGGGCTCCTGGCCGGAGCCGGTCCCGTTTTGAGTCGAGACCGGAGCCGGAGCCGAAACACTCGGCTCCGCTCAGGCCGGGACCGGAGCCGAAAATCAGCCCGCCTCCGGCGGATGGGACCGGAGCCGGTTTCGGAGCATTTCCTTGAGGGTCGCAGGAATCGGGGCCGAGCTAATGTTTGTGTGCGATTTGCTCACATACATTCTGGTTTGATTCAGGGCGTATGAGTTCCTTCTTTCTGAACCCAACACCACGTTCGCCTGTGCAAATAAAGAAAGCTTAAAGCTTTCTTGGAAATACCTCGTATGTCCAATATCTTGGAAATTTCGAAACAAATTATGCAAAAATCAAACACTATGCGATTGACCTGATTTTTAGCTTAATTTACATGTGTCATACATGCTCATATAATCGCTTTTAGAATTTTGAAACGTTTTTTGTCTCTCCTGTAAAATTATCATTTTGAAAGTTACGAGGTATTAGATCTTAGGTATCGTTATGAGACGTGAACCCTGAACCCCCTTTGAATTCGATTCACGTTGGCTCCTTACATACTCGTGAAAAGGGAAACTCTCCATCTATCTCCAGTATGCAAATTGTCTCCTGAGGGCTTCGTCGGAATGCCAGTTGTGATTGTGAGCCTTGTTCCTGAAATTCCGCTTTAGATGTCTGAAATTTAAACGAAGCATAGCGCTCTTCCTTACTCCTGACGAAAGCAATTTGACCTAGGCAGCTTTGAGTATTATTGATACATAGACAATAGACCGACTCTTATCGAGTACCTATGCATTTTTTGTAGACCAAGCTGAACCGCATGTTCCGACCAGTGGCTTCTCGAAGG
The DNA here is from genome assembly GCA_009869905.1 of Ceratophysella communis. Lineage (NCBI taxonomy): Eukaryota > Metazoa > Arthropoda > Collembola > Poduromorpha > Hypogastruridae > Ceratophysella > Ceratophysella communis. The sequence goes on along the minus strand of VNWX01001665.1, from coordinate 185 downwards.
TCAAAAGGTCAGGATTTTGATCAGACCCGTTCGAAGCATTTCAATGAGGACACTTGTTCGATCCAGGCTGGGTTGCCCTGACTCTTGCTCACCAGAATCCTGGAAGCAGCATTTGCACTTCCATTAGATTACACTCATTGTCCGTCTGTCCTTTTAAATGCGATAAGACGCGATGCAAAAGTCAG
>VNWX01001664.1:0-14430 GCA_009869905.1 Ceratophysella communis | reverse complement strand
TGGTGGGAAAGGTGGAGAGAGTGGGAATGATGAATGAGGCTTCATTGCGGAGAAAGGACGAGAATCAAAGACATGCTGGGTTCATTATGGAGAGTCTCCTGAGCTCAATGGTGAGCAATCAGAAGGGAAAAGGCCAAACGGGCAATCTCCAGTCACCATTTGAATAGATGCTCAAGTACATACTCCGCTCTCCCAAGAAGGCCCAGATCCGAGGTCGGAGTGGTCAGACGACGGATCAGCCTCCTTCCCTCACACAAAAAACCTTTTTTGAAAGAAATCCCTCGCAGAAAGTTTTTCTGAGCACAATATTAGATTCGAAATGCCTGGAAGTCCTGCTTTTAAAACGGAAAAAAGGAAGTCGGAGACGCTCAAGAAAAAAAAACTAATTTAAATCAAAAGTTTTTCCCATGCTACTCTTAGAGCTGCAATGGAGTGGCCTAGCTCTTATTTCCCACTCCAATATAATCACATTGAGGAGTTGTTGGCAGAGCTAGTATGCTACCCCTCACGGTGCCTTACCTAATCACTTTTTGTTCTTTTCACCGAGTCCTCTAGCTATTGACTTTACAACTTTGTTCTAGCTTTTTATGAATTTTTAACTTGACTCCGTACCAGCAGCGGTGCCATGAGGCTCAGCCATAAAACCGTTTCATAAAAGGTTCCATGTTCTCAGCAAAAAAAAAGAATTCGCTGAGAGTGTTGAGTTCTTGGAATGAATGTGACAGACTTAAGTCTGTGACCATTTACGAGACAGATAAAAAAAAGTTGCCGTCCATCATTTCATCCTTGTCTTGCGGCTCAGAACCTGGTATAGGTACATTTTTTAATTCTGTTGAATAAGGTTTCATCAAAAGACTTGGGATGAGGTACTTTAATTTCCATAAAGACGGATGGAGACGAAGGTAGCTAGACTCCGGTTTCCTCTATTGTCATGGATATGCAAATGTGTGGGGAGATTGTGGCTCTGGCCATGTCATGTATAGCCTGCTTAGAACTTCCTTAAAGCGTCCGTTCAGGGCTGCTACGAGGAAGTGATATTTCTCAGCATGGTCGCAGAAATACTATTGACCAATCCCACACATTCGCTCGTGTAGCACTTATCAATGGATCAGGTAAATAATATTATTATCTACATAAGATCCAACATGCTATGTGACGCCTGACGCCAGAAACCGACTTGCTGCTGCTGCACTGTTCGTTTAGCTCACACAAGCCTGCCAATAACCATAAATGGCCTGGGTTCTTTTAATAGGAGTGACACTGCCCATTTGTTCTGTCAACTTTACGCCAAAGTGTATAATAACATAGGCTGGTTCCGGCGACGCATACTCATAACAAGTAGGCATGAAATCAACTAGGACTTTCTCCTTCCCTTCACGTCCATTAAAATACCGTATGCATGTGTAAACCTCATTGATCCCTGTTTTTATTACTGGTGGGGCTCGAGCTCGAGTGCTGTCGTGCCTACTAGCCACGCTGCCGTGGCTCCCAAAGTGACCTATATCGGAAGGGGCGTAAATGAGTGATTAATGCGAGGCGGGATGCCTGAGCGCAGCGGCATTTAGGGGGTTGGGAAGGGTTTAGCGTGGGATTAGATGACTCACATTTTCTCGGTGTTCCGCGGAATGCCCTTGGGGACGGAGTTCAAGCCCCGGTGCGAGCAGTCCACCTGGAGATTGTAGCACTGACAGTCCTTGGGACAGAGTCCCTGCACATCATTGTTGAGTCCTGACGACGTCACGAACACCAGCACTGCGACTAAGAGCACCATAGAAATCCGCTGAGTGTTCTTCAGCATCCTGTCCGCGACGCGGAGCCCTGACAGGCTCGTCGTCTCCGACGGCGTGATGAATGAGTTCCTCACTGACCACACCATTCTGACCGCTCTGACCGCCGCTCGGTAGTCACTCACGTATTTACAAACCCACGCTACAGCTCCACGCGGGCCTTCTTTCACAACTTCTGCCGAACAAATTGTGCTGATTGGAAATCGACCGACTCAGGTCTCGAGACGGAGCCCTGGGACGGGCAGTTCCTTGCGCGACTTTAATCTCCGTTTCGAGCAATGTCCCGGAACTGGAGCTTGTTGATTTTAAAGCACGTCTACAGGTTTGTTTACAGTGCTTAGCTTATCTCAAACTTATGTCTAATTCCCAACTCGAAGTACTTGAACAACTATTTGAGTGTTTGGAACTCAGCGATGACTTGTTACCAGTTTTCACTAAAGAATTTCCTAACTTTATTAGATGTATTAGCTGCTCAGCTCTTAATATGCAAGACTAACAAGGCTTATCTTGTTTGCACACCAATTTCGTCCGGATCATTTAGTCAGCTCTGCACTTTCGGATGTTTGTCCAAGTATTAGCAACGCTATAAACAACTGTCTGCCTTTCAGCGCCACACCTTCCACCACTCGGAATATTATTGTTTGGAAAAAGTATGGGGGCTAAAGGGTCGAGAGGCTTGAAGCCACTTGGAAGTCTTCCTGCTTCGTCAGAACATGGGATTTGCTCCAACTAACATGACAGTAAGGTCCCAGTTCAACAAGCACAATTTAGTGCAGCACTGAGCATTTTCTTGAATGACGCTCCCTTCGTCCGCTCGCGTGTTCCAATGAGGATGTCGACTTGGCTTGATCACTGGACGATTATGCTTTTCTTGTCCTTTTCAACAACAACCCCCCATGTCTCTAGACAAATTAGTTCCACCAGGTCATTACCCACTCAAATCGTGGGCGCTATTGTCCGCTCAAATTCCACTTCCACCCTGATAGCACTTCTCCCAACGNAACCCCCCATGTCTCTAGACAAATTAGTTCCACCAGGTCATTACCCACTCAAATCGTGGGCGCTATTGTCCGCTCAAATTCCACTTCCACCCTGATAGCACTTCTCCCAACGGATCCACAGATCCTTACTCCAATTTCCGAACGGAAGAGTCACAGTCACTATTGTATCAGGGATTTCGTTAGGAGCGTAGATCTGAGCCACATGGGAACGGAACTGGGCTGTGTTTTCGAGTCAAGTAATTCTGGACCACATGGTCAGTTCAGCACGAGTAGCCAGAAATAGCCCGCTGCAAGAGTCAATGTTGACTCTCTCCACATGTGAGAACAAACTGACGGAAGTAATGAGTTGAGCCGGGCACCAAAGTCATTAAGCCTACATTGTCTTTCGACCGACGCTGTTTTTGGGAGACTGTTTCAGAACGTTGGTTCAGCAAGCACGAGCTTTGTTTGGGCAGAGCTAGAGCGACACGTTCTCCTCTGCTTTCTCTACACGACTGAGAGTCAGGGCGAGAGATGAGACTTGGGAAATACTCGGATCACACTAGGGGAGTTTTTGCTGCATTTGCTTTGCTGCTTATGGTTCATGCTGCTTGGGCTCGGTTGGACTCAAGCGAGGCCAGAAGGACTCGTTTTTTCCTCATACTTCTTCGCTCAAAACCCTCGTCGAAGCTTCCTTTGGGGTTTCATGTCCAATCCCGGCCTCCCATCAAACGCGTCAACTGCTAGAAGGGTTTCTCACTCCAGCAACCCTTCTAGAATCGCTGCAGTAGTGATGCCTTTCTCTGGATTGGAGCTGGACAATGAGGAATCTTTTGGTAGCCAAACCACATTGTCAACATTAAAGAGCCACACTACAGTGATAGTTGCGTTCTATTGAAAGATTTCTTCTATTTCTCGGCTATCCATCGAATACAAATTTGAGCAGCAATGATCAAGCTGTTACAGCGTAGTGTCAAGTGAATCGCTGTTTGCATCGATAATCTCTTGCAGTTTTGCAATTCACAGCAAGCATTAGACCAGCATTTCGAAATCCCTCATCATTTGATTCTGTCTTACAGAACATGCATGAATTTTCTTCGTCCTTGGAAGCAGTAAGCTGGCATTTTGAATCCTGGTACAGTACTTTAGAAGCTACCCTGTTATGTTCAACGAAGTGTTTTAGCACACAATCCTGTTTCGCTGCTCCGCCTGAGACAATGAAGAACTGATGCTTTTAATGTTAAGACTATCGAAGTGAATGCGGAGATTGGTAAATGTTGATTCCTTACTTCGAGCTCATAAATGTAAGCAACACGAGCATGAAAATTAGGGATTGAGTGGAGGAAAAGTGGAATTTTGTCAGAACTGTCCCCCTACATAATACTCTTGCTTCCAGTAACTTAAGCCCATGGAAAGGCGTCTTTGTGAGTTCAGGGGAGCGAGAGAGCTCCAGCCCCGTTCCACACAGAGAAGAATGATGATTTTTTTTCTGCTGGAGACTGGAATAAAATGGAATTAGAGAGCGAACTGAGTATTTAATAGGAAGAAGCCCTTCAAGTCCCGGTGGTAGTAGAAGGCTCCGAATCCGCTGTATGGGGACGGGAACGCTTGGCGGGATCACTCCCCGTGAACAGTGACGACTTTCATGTCGTTACCTTATTACCTTTGGGAAATGGATGGTTCTCCACAAACACCTCTTGTCTCTCTTCACTTGATCCTATCTCCCATCATCATAAGCTTCAGAGGCGCTCCTTGCTTCCAGCAGCACAACGGCGGACTCAAGAGAGAGACGCATAATCATAAATTCCTAAGCCCTCGTCTCCCCAGCTTTGTCATTTCTTATTAGAACCCTGATTCCTCAAAAGATTTCCTAAAACGATCTGATAGACAGGATAACAATCGCCTCACACACAAATCCTGTTTTTTTTATATCGGGCTCTCCGTCAAATGGTCACTGGCAATTTTATTCGCATCAGGTATAGCCTGGACAGCTTATTGGATATTCGCGAAATTTTTTTTTAGCTGAACGCGCCGTAAGCCGCTACCACCGCACCGCTGGCAGGTTTGCATAACGAAATGATATATTTTCAGCTTTTACTGGAGCATATTGCGTGTGAACTGCTTTAAATTGTATCGGAATGACGTTTATCAGCAGTTGAATTAATATTAATACGCTACAACACTAAAGCTTTCATCCAACGGCCTATGCGAGGCAGCGGTTGCAATTTGCAGTTGCAAAACGGCTGTGGGCTGTGGCGTGTTTTCTGGAATCGCCTCAGGATTGTGTTGCTGTTTTATTATAAAGAAACTTGTAATTACGAATATAATTCTTGAGGAATGACCAGGTACAAGCTCCTTTGGCGAGAATTAGCAAACATTTGAATCGAAGAAAAGGAACTGCATAAATGCGAAGAGCCTGGATCCCAAATTTTCCACATGAGATCCTCAACTGCTCACGCCCTTGCTCAGGATTTATTTTTTTTCTCCACACGTTACTTTTCAGTCGATTACCTACACTTGTTTTAAAGCCAAAGGACTATTGTACTCAGGATTTGCTTCAATTTCCCCATCAATCGAAGCCTTTCGCTTTGCATCATTTTGAAGCCAGCACGGAAAGAATAATGGAGTCGGGGCATTAAACTTGGCGTTGAAGAATCAAGTACCCTCACTGCCTAGCCAACAATAAAATCGCATGTCACTACAAATTCCTTCAGCCTTCACCAGCAGCACCCGTCCAAAGCCTTCTCTTTGTACTCTGCTCTAATGCAATTATTTTGAAATTGAAAATTCATTCAGAAAAAGAAAGCTCCTCTCGTGCTTCTGTTAACTATGCAGCTCGGTTTGTTTAATACTTGGGGACGAGCCGATCAGCCCTTCAGTCAAACACGCCTCGTCATCATCCCATTGTTTTACGTGAGTCAGGAAGGGACGTTTGCATATAGACCGAGATTGAAGCAAACCGATACCAATATTTCCAGCTCGTTTATTACGTTGTTGGCAGAGACGCGGGAATGAGTCCATCTCCGACCCGTGACCAGCTTCGTGAGCTGGAAACTCGGTCGCAGCTATGCGAAGAAGACTATGGGTCGAAGGCCTGGACGCAGTATTATTAGCCACGGATTCTGTCTGTGTATTCCCTTGAGATGTCCAAATCCTGTCATTGGAAGAAGGGCTAGAAGATGGATTTATAGTTGTGGATGACCACAAACACAGGCTTGAAATGTGATGAAGTGGGACAGGAGGAGAGAGAGTGCAGATGTTTTCAATCAGCCTCAAGTTCCTCAGCCTAATACTGCCCAGTAATTGTACTGGCTCTGAAGGACCGTCCGTCCGTGGTCAATTGATCCTGCGAAATTTCCTTAACTATAGCCTCCTGCTGTACAAGGGACATATTTCTGTCATAACGTTTTCCAATCACGATTTTTTAAATAACCAATTTTCCGTGTGCATATAATTCGCGTTTACTTGAGCCGATTATTCCCTTGCGAGAAAATGCTGTATCGTGAAATCCCATTTACAGCTTACATACAGAAAAATTTCAATGCCGAGAGTACAGATTTCCCAGAATGTGCAAATTTTCCACTACAGATACAAATCATAAAAATGACAGCAAGTAGCAATTAACGAGGCAGAATTCACATAGAATGTAAATTTTGTGCGTGGTCTGTGTGTGGAGGCCATACATAGAACTCGTATGCAGAGAGAGACGGGAGTAATTTTAGTTTTGATTGTAGTCCAATTTCTAATTGAATAGGGTGTGATGGATTAGAGGAAGATGAAATACTTGAATTGAAACGTGATCTGTGGACGGAAGACGAGATGAGCATTGCGTTACAAGCGAGACACGCCAGACATGTACACACAATGCCTTGATCCCAGATAGTGCTACACGCACAGAGTTTCTTCTACACTTTTATGCTTCTTCTATGATTATGCAACTCCGAAGAAAGGAGAGTCAGAAAAAAAAGACTTCAATCACCATGAGTTGCACTTTCTTGTTTGAAATTATTATCAAAACTTTGCCTCAACCCCAAACTCTTCTTGAGTGAACAATGAGGAGGTGAGATCTGTTCGAGATACCTTCTCAGTACACTACGGCAGGGTTGCAGGCAACGTTAGGAATCTGAACTTAAAATAAACCACCGCGACCTTCTTAAATTATAGTCACCTCTCCAGTCTCCATATCATAGGATATGTCATATGAAATTTGACTTTTTTTAATGTTCTTACTATAAAATGATAGTATTGAGAATGCACCGGATTTTGCTTACGCTAATTTATTTATCGTTAGTGTCATGTCGTTTTGCTGCGTCGGCATTAAACTAAAGTTGCATAATTGAGTCGAGATCGAGACCTAAATAATTGCAGTTAGGATTGAAGGAGAACTTCCAATTGCGAAATCTCTGGGCACATTTTAGTTCGGTCGATCGAACTTAAAATGTAATTATTAAGAGTTGAAATCAAAGTATCAGATTGCGAGACAACTCAACTTGTAATTGCTCATTATTTATACTAATATCTTAGCTTTGCCCTGTCTTATCTCTTGAAATGAATGTTTATAAATACATTTAAATAGCGTCTTTTTGATAAAATATCCATCGGTCAGGGTTAATGGCATATCACATATCAGGGTTGATTGCATGAATCTCGAAAATTTCTCAAATTTAATTTGTTTAGATTTAATAGATAATCGTGAGAATTATTAGAAACCCTAATTCAGCCTGCACTCCATCACTTGATAATTAACTTCTTAGTGACTAATCTGTAGTGTCGTAAACGCCGTGCGCTTGTGCGTATTGTTTAACGTTTCCTGCCATTGTTAAAATGCTTCTAGCATACACAAAAGATCGCGACGTTGAGGTTGAGAGCTATGTTCGGCTAAATATAAGTGTTTAGCTGGCTTTATTACTTCTTGTTACAGGATAAACTAACCCAAATCTACCGGGTAAGGAGATCGATATTCTCAACTCAAGCAATATTTTGAAACACTGCGATAAATTTTGCGTCTGCGAAATTTATAACCACCTGAATCAATAGTCAATTGAAACCTGAAATCAAGCAGCAACCCTGGTACAAACTGCATCAGACCTCACAGTCTGCAGTTACCATAATCAATAATCACCCTCTTGTGTTCACTGCGTCAAGACGACGGGATGGAAACGGAAAAGAATGAGGATGAGGATACACACGGGACTTTAGCCCTGCTCTGCATTGTTAATATTAAATGTAACTTTTTCCAATTAGGTCTCAGCGGAGCAACAGATGAGACTGACAGGTGCAAAAACGTGGGACGTGGGGGGACAATAGACTTAACTAAAAATTCTGTGCCTTGCAGAAGAAGATTTAAGGAGATTCATACTTTTTTAATAAGGACTAGATACCTAATCCCTTCCCTTATCTTAGCACGCCTCCGATTCTAATAGCGACGCGTTATTTCGTGTAGAGACACACTATAATAGTCTGCGAATGTCATGTGCGACCTGATCGCAAACGATTCAAGGCGAGTCTAACTAAATGCGAATTTCAATCCTCATATAAACGCTCAAAGATAGCAGGGGATCACGGGGTGCACGCACATTTCTACATCACTACCAATTATTATGTAGATATTAAATTCAAAATGAGAATCCAACACTGGCGTGCATTGTCTCCTGTCTCTGCTCAACTTGGTGTGAATAAGAACGCTCGGTCATTAGATCCTTCTGGGCTTTGAGACGCTTATCATTAGTGCCATGTTTTCAGTTAAAAGAAGAGATACTCAGATATCCGTGTGTAGAAAAGTCCATCTTACCTAAGATTAGTCTGTGGCTTCATAATTATAGTTTCCCAGGAGCATATCTAATATCATAAGCGTGAGAATAAAATTAGTGGAAATATTTGGTTTCCTGAGTCATTTTTCTGAGAAAAGTTGTCGTTTTAGTGTGATATTCTAATGATCTAGGCAGCGGTTTCACGTATCACGTCCAGATCAACATCTAGATCAACATATTAATCAAAATTGATAGCATTACTAATTGTAATCGTTAACATTTATTACTTTGCATGAGTGCAGGAGCTTACCAATTTGCGCATTTAGCACAATTAGAGACAGGATAGCTACCGTGGTGGATTGAAGCTGATTGCGAAAGATGTGCTTGCTTCATTGGCATTACTGAATATCACGATTCCAATTCGAAATGAGGTTCCAATGTCAATATATGGTATATCACAGCAGGGAAACAAACATTTGTATTACGAAGGGCATTTCTTGGAGCATCTAACGACGTTAGTTTCCGTAGCTACTTAACTATTTCGTGGCTGAAGATATGATAAGATATGTCTGCGTAATAAGCATTTCTCAATGCATGACATCCGCAAATCCGAATAGAAGAAGATAGTATATCTTAAGCCTGAATCCTCCAGTCCAAGCAGCTTGCACCGATATGCGAAATGCGATACTGTTGACTTTTGAAAAAGCGGCTTTGAATTCCAGACGCTTTGTAAGCAAAAAAAAACCTCGGAGATAGCGTAACATTGTCAAAGAGAAAGTAAACGTCAGGAACCAATCACAGGAGCTTTTTTGATCAGCCCAGTGGATCTTAATAAAAGAAATATTGCAGAAAAAATAGCTTCCATGACAGGGATAGGGGATTATTCTGGAAAGGAAAAAACCTGTGCCACACGTGTACATGAATATGAATGGCATGTTTATTGTAGCCTGGAATCCTTTTAGGCCACATTTTATATGACCCAGCTCTTCGAGAAGCAGCAGCAGGAAGCAGAATCGAAAGTTGTTCAGGATTTGCAACGGATGTATTACGATTCATCTCTCGTAAAAAATGTTGCAATGCATTGGAAACGCTTTCAAATGGCTGATGGAGTCTTATTTATTGCCTTGTGTGGATTTTATCAATAATCAATATGAATTATATTGAAGGCATGGCCGGATGTTTTGCTGATTTTCCCTTTCGGCATTGATTGTGAACTTTCTTCAAATTTCTTAACGCTAACGCTTGGTTGAACACATTTAAGGAGCTTTTTTGCAATGCGTGAAGTTTTGGAATTTTGTAGAATTCAGATTATCATTTCAGTAGCCCTGAAACGAGGGATACAGGTAAAGTAACGAGATTTAGGAAATGGATTTCCAACTGTATTAAGAATAACAACAGCACTGGGGAAAGTTTGCGGTGAATAGCGTTAGAATGTAGTGAGAAACTTGGTTTTATCGCGTTAACGCTAACACAGCCGAATTGTGCATTCAGGAAGAAGCCCGGACCTATATTTATACGCCAGAAGATCTTCCGCACTGTGTGCTATAATCTTTTCCAATAGAATTTTGATTACAAGGCAAGGGTGTGAATAAACGCTTGAAATGAATATAATAAGATGGATATTCCTAGCCTACCACGTCCCACTCTCTGCTCGGATTCTCAATTTCGTCTTTTCAACAAGAGTTTTGCATCACACACGGAGACAAATGGATCCAAATTCAGTTTGTGAGTTTCTCAGTGCTCGACAATAGATATTGACAAGGAATAGGAAAAGGGTGTCTCTGGCATCTGAAGAGAAACAACCCAATTTAAAATGAAAACTTATCGAAATAAAAAACGGAGCCCTGAACCATGGGATTTTTTTGCCTTCTTCTCAAATTCAATTTTGAGACTTGTTCTCGCGTCATTTCCTCATGCATTCGCTTCAGAGAGCATGAGAAGAAACAGCGTCCGTCCAAGCTTCAGTTGGTTGGAAGAGAGAAAATCAGGAAGAAAATACTTGAACCCGACGGGCTTTGATACGCGTTCGCATTTTACCAAAAAAATACTTTGGGCTGGCCAAGGCTTCAGGCAGAGGCCGAGAAGGCTTAAACTGAGAAGAAAAAAGGGATTTGTGTCATGCATCAAATATTTACACTTACTGATCACACTCACTGCTCCCATGATTTCTTGTCTCCAAAGCCTTGTATTTTCTATTTCGATGTGCCAACACACGTCCTGCCTCCATAATAGTAGACGCTCTGCCAAGCAATCAATAACTACATGTAGCACCGCACAACTCACAACAGGTATGCTTGTGTGTTACAGGACTGATTTAATTTAGCCGGACGCGGGGAGAAAGTCTTTCACTTCCACTGCCCAGTAAATCTACTGCTGTTCGTGTTTTAAAAAAAGAAAGAAGGAAACGAAATGAAAGCGTATAAATTGTTATTGGGAGAGCAGAGCTACATGTGTACCATCAAAATGATTTCAGCCTCCCTTGTTTCTTTGATTTGATTTTATGACTTGGGAGAAAGCGGACTTTCTCTGCACGTAGTGCCCAGCTCATAAGCCCAGTCTTACTTTTATGAGCTTGCGGGAAATGACCAGTCCGTTTACTTTGCGGACTATGAAAAGCAAAAGCCTTGCTCTGAAACGCGAGTGAAAGGCGGCCAACACTTTCTCCGCTCCGTTTCTCTCTTCATTGAATCCTATCACTGCCACACGTTCTCCCAACTCCCCATCTCGCCCTTCTTAATTTGAACTCCTTTGACTTCCCGAGTCACACATGTGGTCCTGTAGGAGTGAGTCCATAGGCTCTTTCTCAAAACTTATTGTGTGGTTTGACACTTCCACTTTATGGCTCGGAATCGGGAAAGAGAGCCCATCTTATCTCTCACCCCATCACTCTCCATGCAGACTTTCTTTTATATTGAAATGAGCCGAACTGAAGAGAAGCCTATTCAAAGAGCAGAGTTGAGATTCCGTGACAAAGGCCCGAAGAAAGGATGATAAACCTCTGCTTTCTCTGAGGGCACTCACAAATTATCTCTGAATGAAGTGCAGGAAACGCCAAGTATGCCTGGAGACTGAATACGTTTGCACGGGCGGGGGTTTGAGGTTCTGCGTTCAAGCTAAGAAATCGTTGATTTGGAAATCGGTTCCGTATCAGTATAACCATTAAGAGGAAATATTGAATTTCTTGTGTTTCCTCGTCCGCCCTCACTCCGCGTGCTTTCCCCAAAACCCCATACTAACGTCGCCAACTTCACCAAGCTCGGCTTTCACCCGACTCTCTGGGGTTTCGTTGATGTGTGACAAAAACACACCACTCCGACCGACTAACAGCTTGAGTTTATTCTTCTGATCCCTATCGATGACTTCCAGATGTTCTCTAATAAAAATAATATATCGTGCAAGGGGATTCAGAGAGCTCGTATTTCTTCATACTTGTATATTTCCGTCTTTCAAAACTTAAAATTAATATCACAGGCCAGTAGGCAGTTATTCTGTACAAGCATTTGGTTAGTGCTACACATTTATCCTATCCGTTTCCTAGTCTAATACAATGATTTCCCATACTAATATTAAGGAAACTTAAATAAAACGGCCCTGTCTAAGTACATATACATAATACCAACTAGACACGTACATTGACGTGAGCACATTTTTTAATATAATACTACATATTTAAATAGTAGAAGACTGGATATTATTCCACAGTTAGTTCTTCACCTTAGAATAAGAACCGGGCTACTCGATATGCTTTATTCTAGTAGCGTACTGCGTGAACTTCAATCTGGAAGTCAGAATAGCGTCTAAAATCGTTTCGACTGTCCATTCGTTTTCATTAAGGCAGTCTTGGAGCGTGAACGGTCCCTGTTGCGTACGTTGTAGTTGTCGTACATGTGAACAGGAATTCAGAGCTGGAAATTCAAGAGTAAAAGTGAAATAGTATTTCCAATATTTTGGCCAAAGTAAATCGAAGCCAATTTGGAAGTCTCCATGCTCACCTTTGCCAATGTCATGAATAAGACTCCGGACGTAGAAACCAGCTCCGCAGCGTATGTGGAGCGTGAAGAAAGGAAGGTTGAAATCAGTACACTCCAGACTGTAGCATCGTACCATTCTCTCCTTGGGCTCCATCACGACTCCATCCCTAGAGTTACGTAGCGAACAAGGAATTCCAATATTATCTTCCCCTCAAATTAATTACACGTCAAGGAGACAAAAGGGAAGAAAAGGGTGGAGGCGAGAAGAGGAAGCCGAACCTGGTCCAGTCCGACATTCGGCGACTATTAACTTTTAAAGCTGAGTAGAGCGGAGCCTGTTGCCAAATATTTCCTACGAATTGCTTGAGCACGTTTTCTAAATCTTTCTCCCGTATATGAGCTGCAAGGGAAGAAAAACAAGAGAAAAATTAAGGTTTGCTCAGTTGCCAAACTCTACAAATCATGTTTTTATCGTCTCCAGTCAGCATATTATGAGAGTGCTTATCATTTCCACATACCATACGGCTGTTCGTCGGTTACTCGCCCCGTTTCATTAAACGTGTCCGTGGCTATTCCAAGCTGACCGACAACGACGTAATTCTTCGTTCCATTCAGCAGAACTGGCAAATCTTTACACCCCCAATTCACTCCGCAAACTGTGCTTCGAAAGAGAATTTATTCCATTATAATTTTTCCGAACGCTCTCACTATTGAGGATATCGGAAATGAAATGTTAAAAATCAATGACATTTGCATGACCCCGTACAGATTTGACGCCCAGTAATGCACTTTTTAATAGTTTTTAACTATTAAAATGCCGCATCTAACTAATCATTTAACATTTTATCCCCAACACCACCTTTTTCACAGCGAGTACCAGTAACCGGAGTCTCTGTCGGAAATAGAATTAAAAGACCCACCTAGAACACCGACAGCACTTCGATCCAGCGTACCTCCGTGTCCCATTCGCAAAAGACTTGGTCTGAACTCCGGCTCCAATCCTGAAGAACAAACCACAAAACAGAGCTATGAGCAAGACAAAAGAAAATAATGTCGGAAAATTAGAAATGGCGGAGGGATTCTATCACTTCCAGTTGAGTGTCATAATTCACATATCCTGCCCTCTTGATTCTCTCGAATCTTCCTGAATTTCGCTTGAATTTTGCTGATATTATCACATTTTCACTGCAGTTCAAACTTAGTGCTTCACTAAGTTTTCCTATTTCGATTACGATTGGTAATTATAATTAAATTCCAAAGCCCTGATTATAGCGTCGGTGCCCGAAATTATGAAGCCATAATTTAGTTTCGCAGCTTTCCTCATTGAGCGTGAAGCGTGAGTAATATTGTAAGCAGTGCTAACATAAAACAGATATGAATGATGGATTGAATTAAGTACCTTCTCATAATTCGTAGTCGGATCGGAATACTCTGTTTATGTTTATGATATAACATTTAATTCATCAACCCGCGGTTCCAAATTCATTTTGATTTCAAGCTGTTTTGTTATTTATAAGTAATAAAAGAGTAAGTCGCATGCACATGGCTAATTAATGACAAATGCAGGCGAAAGTGTTCGACGTGAAAAGGATACTGCTCATGAAAGGATCAGTGCATAGCTGATAGCGTGGTACCTATCTTAACAAGGTAAAATACTTCTGTAGTTATTTAACTAACAAGGTAACTCAATTAATTCTGAGGTTCATTCATTGTACACATTTAATTCAGGTTAAGCCCAAACACATAGGTACTGTAAATAAGAACTTCTAGCGTTATAAAATCAATCACTAGTCACAAGAAACAGCACCCCTGCAATAAAACCAAAACACAAATTATGTTCACAGCGGTCAGCAGTTGTACTTCAATATCTGTAAATGAATTGCATTGGCCTTTAATTATTTGATTATTGTCGATAACTACTCGGCTAGAGTGCGCTGGGTTG
>VNWX01001663.1:0-14431 GCA_009869905.1 Ceratophysella communis | reverse complement strand
TTTTGCTTGAATGTTTATCATATAATTCTTGCCGAAATTCTTCATCTGCAGGTTTACAGGTTTCCTGGTACTTGATGGTTGCTGCGTGAAGTTTTACATAGACATAGACTCGAGCGATCTCACGATATGTTAGCCAGGTGTATTGAGAGTGCTTGGTTGGGCCAGTGTACTTTCTTGGGATTTCTGCTCGGTTCTCAACGGGCACTCCGCCCAAGTATGCCTCAACTGGACAATAAAAATTAATTGATTGACGAATTAATGGTGGTCAATCAACCTCTACAGCCTGTAACCCATATTGACCTTGTACATACCTTCATTGAGATATCCGTTCAAAAAATCTCTGATTTCGGAATCACCAACAGTAACCGCAGAAGTCGAACAAGCTAGTATCAGCAAACTGAGCAGAATTACCGGAACATTGTGACGAGGAGGAGCAAAAATGATCTCCATTTTAACGTACTTGATTGCTGGATAATGCCTAAAAAATATCCCACTATTAAATTGAATATCAGACTAATTTTAAGGATTTTCGTTAGAAATTTCAGTTCAAAATCTGAGACTCAACGGTGTCAAGTCGCTGATACATTTTAGAAACACTCGATTGTTTTCATCTGTCGTCGTTCTGACGTTGTGTGGGTAACGTTAGCCGGTTAACTTATCGTACTACAGATTATGCACAGAGTAGTTTGAGTCATTAACAATTTTAACACGGCCAAAGCGCATTTGACATTTGACTGTGCAAGTGCAAAATAGGTCATATTTTCGTACCTGAAATTTTCGACTCTCGATTAGAATGCTGCTGGTCGACTCCCCGACGCCCCTCAATTGGTTTTGCGATGGAATTAAAAGTTATCGGTACCGGTAAGTTTCTGTTAATAGACCGGTCAAATTCGAAACTGAATTCAAGTAGCCATTCTAGATTTTTTTTCAAGGGATAGCAGAAGAGAACCAACGACTAGACTGAACGATTATCGAATGAACTACTTATTTTATTCACTTTGAATTTGGCTCCTACTGATAGATCAGAATTCCTGCACGGCTATAGGCTTTGACTTCGGTTTATCCTTGTCACCACCATATCCGACGCAAATGGAGCCGCATGCTGCGATTTTCAAAGAACGTCATCGCAAAACCAGAAACTTCAAGCATTTCTGTGTGAATGAGATGTATCTATAACTTTAGAATTTAGACTACATGAAGCACACGGAAACAAGGAAGGAAGTGTCTTTAGAAATTATCGGCTGAAATTGTGTTTTATTCAGAATAAATTTGGAAAAGCGTAATATGCATAAATACAATTAGAAGTGCTTTTGGAAGTTGATTTTGTAAAGTTTTAGATAGGTAATTAATATTTTACAGGTAAAGTACAAGGTAACTTAAGACTAGGAGCGAAGCACTGAAACGGACTTGATTTGCCAAGCCTGTTCCTTGTCCAGAGCCAGGGTTAGGTTTAGGTTTCGGTGGTTTAAGTCCGGTTCCAGTTCCGGTTCCAGTTCCATCATCATCATCATCGTCGCCACCGCCACTGCCACCACGCTTACACTTGTTGGTCTTCTTGGAACAATGGAGCCCGGATATGCAGAGCTCGAAAGACTTGTCTTTCAATGGAGCCGCTTTGTCCAACTGTATTTCCAACATACGAACTTCTTGCCGTTCAGTGTTGATGTCGTCACTGTCAGCCGATGTGAACTTCAGTACAGGGGCAAAGGGCAAACTCCATTTTGGCCTGTTCCAGTTCTTTCTCTGTATTGTGACTACAAGTTCCACCTACGCCGGTAATTTTGATCTTCTCACTGTCCAGTTTCTCAGCCAGCTTCTTGAGGTCCTTGATCATAGCTTTCTTCACGCCTTCCACATAGGCTAGAGGTGGTGAGGATGGAATGCCTTTTGCTGGTATAACCGTAGTTTCACATTTTCTGGTGGAAAGTTTATCTCCCCTGCAAGCTGTTCCAGTTCGACATTCTGAAGTCCAAGCACCATAAGATCCTTTGGGGTCGTAGCAGTGGGATCCCAATTCAAGTCGACATACTTTTTTTTCTTTATTTTCGGCCACAGAATCCACGGAACATCCACATTCACCTCCTCCTGAGCTGATGGGAATGCAAGTGACCTTTCGATTTCCGTCACAGAGGTTCGGATTCTTGGCAATCAAGGTCTTGACCTGCTCAAGTAAAGTATTATAGTCGGCTAAGGTCCGCAGGGTTGTGCAGTCTGCATCAAGGCAGCTCCAAGTCCCCCCGTTATTGAAACAGTGGCAGTTTCTTCGAGAGGCTTCCAGAAATCTCAAGATGTTCTCGAGCTCCTTATGCACTTCGACGTCACAGGAAGCTTCATAAGCAAGTCCAACTCCATCATTCTCCTTCTTGCTGACCATGTGCTGATCCAATTGGGTTAATGCTTCGTGTAAGGCCGTGATGAGTTTCTGCTCTTCCAGTGGCGTGGATCCCGAAGGCAACCCTGAGATGGAAATGTGTCCTAGGTGAGGTCGAACTCTATTGCTGCATTGAGATCCGAATCCTTGACGCCCTTTAGAATCTGGTTTACATCTGCAGAGTCGTTGGCTGGTCTCGAACTCCAAACATTCAGCATCACTCGGACAAAATAAGTTTTCTATGGGGACTTTTTCTTTAGCCTTCTGCAGTGGAAGCACGAGTTTGTCCAGTTGTTCGTGCTGACCATGCGTGTGGCTTCCACATATTCCGTAGTCAGAGGACACGCAAGTAGGGTCCCGGCGATCTCCATCTGAAATTGTTGGTGGTACACAGGTGCACTTCTTGGTTTCCTTGGAGCATGTAACGAATTTCTTAATTTTACAATATTCTGCTGAGTTTTTGATAATGGCATCGATACCAGTTTTCGCTTCTTCATACGTTCTGGGAACGGTCGACTCTAGAAGGTCCTTGTGTTCGTCAGGATTGCAATCGTCACCAGGATTCAGTGTAAATTTTCTGTCGAAGTTAGTTAACGAGCTTGTTATTTCATTGAAGTTGCGTTCGCTGAGACAGAGCTTAGTCATTCCAAAATCTTCACACTTCGTGCCCTGTCGGCAAGCTTGAACCACGTGAGTAAAGCGGAAGCCGCGAACGGTCATAACGAATATTTTACTTTCAGCCGGTGAATCACAGGGAAGAGTTGCTTGGATCACACATGACTTGGAGATGGAATCGTAATATTTTCTTGGCTGGCAAAGACACCGCTTTGAGTCCTTGTCGCATTGAAGTAGCTTGAATTGATTACAGATTTTGGCGGAGGATTCCATGACCTTTTTCTGAAATTCCAATCTCTGACGATCAAAGTCCTGTAGGTCATCATAGTGGAAGTCTGGACTATCCCGACGGTTGTAGGTTTCTATGAACTTGTTGAGCGGGTCCTCGGGATCACAGCCTTTGTCGTACTCCACCAAGCGTTTTTGCATCAGAATTTCCATTGAGATAATCACGCGTCTCCACCAAGTCTCGGGTTTTGAAATATCCTTCACGATCCATCTGATAAAATGTAATTTATGATCCTCGCGGATTATTTCATCTCGATCTGTAACAACAAGAATGGAGCATACAATTTCCGAATCCGAGCTAAGATTCCGTTAAGAGCTTATTAGCTTTGAGCAAGATCATCTCCAGCAGTCGAACTTCTTGTCGTTCAGTGTTGATGTCATCACTGTCCTTCTCCGTGAACATCAGAACGGGTCCAATTTCGTTTTTGGCATTTTTGTAAGCGTCTTCATCGTCAGGAGAGCAGGAGAAAGCTACACTCTGAACTCTGACCTTCTCTTCGGTCAATTTCGCCTTCAAACTCTTGACCAGTTCTTGCATAGCCTTCTTCACACCTTTAACATAGGGCAGTGTATATGCTGATGACACGTGGTCGAGCTTTATCTCTGCTGTAGTCTTACACCTTCTGCTGTTAAGACTTCCTCCAGCACAAGCAGTTCCGGTTCGACACTTAGAAGTCAGGGCACCAGATGAAACAATTGGATCGAAGCAATAGGATCCTAGCTCCAGTCTACATTCGCCTTGTTCGTGGAAGGAGTCCACAGAGCAGCCACAGGTTCCGCCAATGCAGTCGACCTTTCTATTCCAGTCACAAAGAGAAGGACCTTTGGCGAGCAAACTCTTGATCTGATCAAGTAAAGCTTCATAGCTCTCCACGGGCGGTTTTCTATAGCAATTACCTATCTCTTCTGGACAACTCCATTTCCCCGCTTTGTCGGAACAGTGACAACGTCTTCTGGAAGCATCCAAAAAGGTCATGATGTTGGCGAGCTCCTGATGAATTCCGGTGTTACAGGATGCTCCAAACAGAAGAGTCATTTTTTGATCCAAGGTTGTTAATGTTTCATGTAAGCCCGTGATGACTGTCTGAGCTCGCAGCGAAGAGTCCAAGTAAAGGCTGGTTAGGAAATGGTCAAGGTGGGGTCGTACTGTATGCTGACATGTTGCTCCATATCTGGAAAGCCCAGTATGTGACTCTGGTTCACACCTGCAGAGCCGTTTTATGGTGTCAAATTCCATGCAGTTAGCACCGTCTGGACAGAAGATGTTGTCAGCCAGGACTCCTGTTACACGATTCTTCAACGGTAGAACGAGCTTGTCCAGCTGGTCGTGCTGGTCATGGGTCATTTTTCCGCAAACTCCGAAATCAACCGATTTGCACACGAACGCATCATCTCCAGGTCTATCTTTAGTCGGAATGGTGATTGTTGGTGGAACGCAGGTGCACTTCCGAGTTTCCTTGGAACACGTGACGAATTCCTTGATCTTACAGTATTGTACTGATTTTTTGCTTTCGCCGTCGATGAAGTCTTTCGCTTCTTGAAATGTTCGAGGAACTTCGCTGTTTTTTAGAAGCAGTTCGTGTTCTTCTGGACTGCAAACTTCGCCAGGTTTGAGGCTCAATTTTTTCTCGAAAGCTGCCAACGAAGTCGCAATTTTCTTAAACTCGCTATCCCCAAGACAAGCTTTTGTCAAGCCTATGTCCTCACAGTTCGTCTTCCGTTGACAATCTAGAGGTACGTGGTCAAAATGAAAGTCGATGGTGGAGCTGATGTAGTGAAGTGAGCCAAATATGAACTCCATGATTTTCATTTCATCTGGTGGATCACAGGAGAGAGCGACGTCGATCACACAGTTATTATTCGCTCCGTAATGTTTTCCTTCCATACAATCACACTTATTGTTGCTCTTGGAACAGTGAAGGAATTTGAATCGATTACAGATCTTTGCCTTTGATGCAATTACTTTCTTCTGAAACTCAAATCTTAAGGCGTCATAAATGTTTTCTGTAAAAACAGCCGCAAAATCTTTATATTCTTGACGATTGTAGTTCTTCATGAGTTCTTGGAGCTTGAAATCTTCTGCATAATCACATTCTCCTTGATATTCCACTAGGTGCTTTTGCATGTGAACTTCCATGGAGATGAGAAGGCGGCCAAACCACTGCCTAGGCAGATGGTAGTGTCTCATGTAAGATCTTACAATAGATGTTTTATCAAAATTGGTAGTACTTCCAATATTTGCAGCAACGTATCTACCTGTACAACAAACAAAATCGTTAGATGCAGCCCATACTAATGGGTTTAGGAAAATGTGCATATGAATACCGGCTACTGTTACAGAGCCGATACTCGAAATTTACTTACTTTTATCGATGAGTCCGCTCATGTACGTTGCAATTTCCGTTGGTGTCGCAAGGTACTGTTCGTAATTATGCTCAGCGCAAACCGGAGGATAGTCGGGGATACATCTGGTGTTGCTTTCACACCTAGTTGGCCAGTAGTCCTTAAACTCGTCCTTAATGAAGTCGAAGAACGTAAACGTTTTGTCGACCACGAGCTCGTCACACGAGTGACCCTTCATGGACACACACATCTCATTCTCCCAGACCATTCCAGTAGGGCAGAGGCAGCGATCACTGCTAGAACTTGGATCATGTTTACAGACGAGGCGGACAAAATTGTTGCAGAACTTCCTTCCAGACGCTTCCAGGTCTGTGAGAACTTTATATTTGTTCGATGATGTGACGTACAATTCTTCCGCAAATGTTTGATCGACGCTTTTACAGGTGTCCTGGTACTTGAGTATCGTTGACCCCAGTTTTACTGACAGATAGATTCGAGCGATTTCCCTTAAAGTAAGCTCCTTATATGGATATTCACGACTCTTGGTTACGCCATCCGTGTATTTCTTCAGGATTTTCTCTCGGTTTTCCACGGGTACTCCGCCCAAAAACGCCTCAACTGGGTATCAGAAAACAAAGAATTAGTATACTGTGAGTAACATGCCAGAACTCAGCTAGAATGCCCAGCCTGTAAAGCTAACCCTAGTACATACCGGCATTAAGATATTCGTTCAAGAATTCTTTGATCTTGGCATTATCGACAGGAATTGAGGAAGTGCAAGAAGCGACTGTCAGCAGAACGACCAGAAGTACCAAAACACCGCGGCGAGGAGCAGCCGATAATGACCTCCATTTTAACAAGAACTGGATTGTTGAGCAATTCAAAAATATCTCGCTGCATAATGCAGGAGTATCGAATTACGAAAAAATTTCACCGTCCGCTCGAAACTTCAGTTCAAATTCTAAGACTTACCCGCGTCTCAATGTCAATGGATACGTTTTATAAACGTTTGGTATTTTCTTCCTGTTTCGTTTTTCGTATATTTTAGTGATAAGACGTTGCTTGGACGACGTTAAGCTTTGCAGGATTACCACAGCCTAGTTATTGGTTGCTAACGAGCTGATGACACGCTTTACGCTTTAGATCTAGACTAGGTACCTAGATCGCATCGCATACACGAATACGAAGATACCCAGAAATGCATTAAAAAATCAGGACAAATAGATGCATTTATCCTTTCAAGCGTTGATGATCACAATGCTCTGCAATAATTACATAACAGCCTGATTCAAAACAATGGTCCCTCGTTTAGCCATATTTATACCCTCATTAGTCATCTGTTCCATTCCAGACTGGGCTCAATATAAAAAAGAAATCATCCCTTCAACTTCCATAAAAATCCCCGAGTCGAAGTGGCCGACCAAGTCCCATAATTCATCTGAACGAGGAGTTTAGTTTACAATTATCTCTTCTATTCGCGGCAGCCGCGATAGGGTTTTATAATATGAATAGCCTTTGAATTCATTTTATTCATTTGAATGAAGGAAACGATTAGGCAAGTGCCTCTGTCGTCGTTCGTCCGTCCGTCCCCCCTTCCTCTCACTCTTCAAATTCAGATTCAATTCAATTCAAAACTCCAAAACTAAACTGCCCAGCCCAACCCACCTTCAAAAACTTGTGAACCATTTTTCATTCTACCAAAAATCTCGCCCATATTTGTCATACGATTTATGATTCAATAGTTTATATCCTGGCAGTAGTGGCCTGGCCAGACGCTCATCAGAAGAGTGAAAGTGAATGGAGGCATCGAGCCAAGCGCCGAGCATATGTTAAATTACTATTCAAGGATTTATGACTTCTGCAGCATGAATAGAAATTTAGAATACAAAATTAATTGCATTTTTACTGAGCCTTTTGTTTTGAATTTTTTAACGGGTTTGATTAGGACGCTTAGAAACGGGGTTTGGGTGTACCAGTATTGTTTTTGCATAGTAAAAATGCACACTGCAAAATGTTTGATCTCCAACCACGTAGTTTAACTGATGCTATCTGATTCAATAGAAATTCATCACAATATAAAAATATAAATTTATTAATTTTCGAACGACGCTAAACCTACAAAATAGTATATTTATATTTAGAATTTTAAGCTAAAAGCATCTGTCACATCTTTTTCTAATCTCAAGCACGTGTGAATAGCATGCACAATTGCACTTGAACTGGATGCAATCTGACAGCTAAGTATCTCAGTCTAGACGAGGTCACTCCATTGTCTAATTCCTAAGAATTTCTTAATTTAGATTACGGTGAAAGTCTCGGTTCTCCTTCCCTTGAGATTACGCTTATCGCTGCTGAACTTTCTTCGTAAAAACAAAAAATGAAAGTTTGAGAGAAAGAAGTGGGCGGAGATGTTTTTGGGCTGGAATTACGTGACTAGACGAAGGAGACGAGACGAGACTATAATACTAGATTACCCGACCCCGACTACCTACGGGATTACTACCTACGGAAACCCAAGACCCGACTAGTTTCTGGTTTTGGTATATTAGACCTAGCTGATTTGACGAGTCTCTGGCTTGGAGTTAGCTCTGGCCCTAAGGTTAATGTTAATGTTAAAGCTGAGCACAGAAGATTTCTTTACTTTTCGTCTTGCCTTCATCTCCAGATGCGGAGCTCGCTGTGTCGTTGAGATAAACTTTGTTGGACCATTCAGACCAGCCCTCGCCCTCGCCTCCTGGGCTTAGAGCTTGTGTCTTTTCCAAGTTTCTTGAGTCTCTCTGGACTTGGAACCAGCCTATTTTCTTAAACTTAAGACTTCTTTTTTTAGGGCGTCTTATAAGACGGATATATAAGGCTCTTTCGCCAAAAGCTTCTCCAGGGAGGAGTGCAGAGAGAGAAGTAATTTGGTCTTCCAAATTGGATTGGGAAAACTTTGTCGTAATTACGTTGAGATAATTCAACTGACTAGGCTCTAGTCCTGATTAGTTTCGAAATGCTGACTTGCAAGGGGCTCAGATGAACCTACTTCTTTTGGCAACGTTTCCTGTCGAAACTGCTAGGGTGAATTTACTGTATTTATTTTAGACCGCTTTTATTTTTTTGTTCGGCTCTAAAGTGAACAATATTTCGATTCAACAAAATATTCCGTAAATAGCTACCCTCTGAAGTGCACATGCAAAATACGCCGTAAATTTAAGCCCTTGTTATGCTTGATTAATTGGAATGTATAATTAATAAAATAATTTCGCACGTGGTCCTTATTAAATATAATAGAAATTAGGGCCGGGAAAGGGAATGGTCGCCAAAGTTTGATTGCTGCTACTAGGAGGTACGAGTAAGGACGGATACGCATTGCAGTGTTTTGCCTACCCCGCTGCAGGGTCGTTATTTGAGCGCTGAACAACAATTGAGATTGATTGGGTTAATTGCATTGAGATGTAGTTAGGGTTTTTCATTGCATTAGGGAATTTTGGGGAAAGAAACATAACAAGGACCCCTTTTTCCCAAATGCTCTCTGGTTCAACGCCTCGGTCGAGCATATGCCACCAGTCGTTTCAAATACAATCTTCTACTCATTGTCGTGGTTCGGGGAGGCTTACGGGCAATTGAGCTTAGCAAAATTCAGGTGGCTAAATTCTCGATGCAAAATTGATATTCAGAATAACTTTTTCCCGATAATTATCTGTTTTTGCCCGCTAAAAATGCACTTTTGTACCACATATACGGATTTTTTTTGGTGATAAATCAATTTTTAGGAGCTTAGAAGATTGACGGATTCGCCGAATCGGCGTCGAACCCTTCCGCAGGTCTAATAGAGTCTGCCTGCCAAGCCCTGATTTGATTTGACTTCATTATACTTTCCTTTTTGCCCGGCCCGAACAAGTCCCTGACGAGACAACTCTCCCGGGAGTCCCAGCCAAGTCCCTAACAGGAAAATGAATTGTATTGTTTCCCACATGCACATTGTGCAACTCACAAAGCCTCAAGAACTAGGTAGTGTATATTTTTGGGGCAAAACCTCAGTAGTAAATAGAACCCGAATCCCGAATCCTGAATCTACCTGAAAAATTGAAAATATAAATGTTTCCTGTACTATAAAATTAATTTTCTCGGACGCATAGAAACCTGAAAAACAAGCCTGTAGCCTGTCGGCAGATGATTAAGAAATTCAAAAAATTGAAGCCTACAGGAGTCTTATTACTTTTTTTTAAGAAGCGGAAAGATCTGTCCTATTTCTACCATAAGTCCTTTTAGCAAAAGCAAGTAAACAGGGACTCTCGGGTTTCTTTTCTTCACGAGATTTATGAATAGGTTTTGATGCAAGGTTTTGGTTTTCCATTCAGCCAGCAGCCCAGACTCTATTTAGTAAATACATTGAATGGAGGAGTCTTCTGTCCATTCTTCAACATTGCATAAGGTGCTCTATTTCTTTTTTTTGTAAATTCAAAGGTAACCAAAGCATCGTCGTCATTTTCCTAAGTACCCAGTCTCAGTCATTTGAGACGTGAAAGTACCTGTAATTTAATATTTCCTTTTATTCTCTCCGCGTATTCAATTCAATATATATTCATAATATGTCTTTTTACCGAAGGATTTTAGACACAAAAAAAATATATAGATGAGTTTATTCACATTACATAATTTCCTAGTGTTTCCTGGAAACGGAGATTTTATAGCTTGTACTCATTTTTCGATTTTTAAGCTGTCAGACGGATGTAACGTTTGGTTTTGGATTTTAAGCTTGATTTTTCGAACGTGCGCTGTACAAAGGCATCGGAAATCATAAGCTCTATTTTTGCATGCATTTGAACACGCCGTTAGTTTAATTTTGTGCGCATCTAAATATCTAAATATCGTTTAAAGTTAAGTTATATAAGGCTGCTTATTTGCTAAATTTTAAGCAAATGGCGAAAAAGCCATTGGATAATACCAATTTTCGATTGTCATTACAAGTCAGGCCCTGCCCTGTATCTACTTGTGACTTTGGCTCATAAAAAATGGGCTGCTATGCGGGCCCCTGACAATGTCAACGTTGAGCCTATTTCCGTTCCAGTCAATATGACAATTTGGAACTGTCGTCCTCGTCCCAAAAACGGACTTGACTTTTACTGGCTGCTCTCTCCCCTTCCTTCCCTATTTCCCATGATGTTCAGTTCCCTCTTCAGCTCGACTTCACTTCCGCTCTGCGAAGAGTCATGTGTGAGTGTAATGTCATGCTTCTCAGCCCTGCTACTACTACTACTACTCTTCCATTTACCACATTTACATTTGAGATCACTGTACGGCTGATGACAGGGGAGAGAGAAAACAGAAGAGAAAGTCAGGCTCTGTATCACTCAAATCTGAAGTCATCTCCATTCCAGCGTGCATACAAGGGCATGGAGCGAGAAGAGTCCCCTAGTCTGTCATCGGGATTCAGAATCTGTAGGATTTCTTGGTCGGATATTGATACAGGGCTGGAGTCGTCGTAGAAAACAGCTTTCTTTTCACTTTGCAGAGCAGAACAAATTGGAGAAAAGAGGTTTTCTGACCTTACTTCAGGCACGAGGCAGCGAGTTTCATGACAAAGGTTACGTTAGGCTCAGAGATGTGGTCCGCCTAGGAAAGTACTACCTTGTAGCAGTCAGCGACTAAATTACGAAATATAAGATTCATAGCTTTAACGCCATTTAAATATTTATAATTTAATTTAACGTGTTTAAGCGAGATCAGGTATTTAAGAGTTTGCTTACGTAGTATAAGCGTGAGAGTTTTAGAGTGCAATGAATTGTCGTAGGACCGCATTTCTGCCTATCGGAGGGGTTGAGAAAATATGATGTATTTTGAGTTCTTTTCTATGAACCCGATCACCGTATGATTCTCCTCACTTCCGATTCTCATTTTGTCTCGAATATATAAAAAAAGAGGAACTGGAAGAGGTCCTTTTGAGAAGAACGAACCAAGATTTGTTTATATGTGCATTTATTTACATACATCACTTTCATTGCACTACAGATACACGCTTTGTATATCCCTACATATGACCCAACCCAGGTCCTAAAATCCGGAATTTTACTCTGAGATCTCGTTGCACAACAGGAAGAAGGGAGTGAAAGCATATATAAGGAAAGCAGAGCGGCTGAAGGACGAAAAAGGGGCCGTAAAATAAAAATAATATTATTTTATTATGGATTTCGGAGTTGGCAAAAGGAAGTCGTACGTACGAAGAGCACTTATTGCTGAGGGAGGGTAGGTTTCTCCAGTCAACGGGACGGGAAATGGGAATCAAATGACGGCAAATGATGGGCTAAATGTGGAGGCATCCAAGATTTATTGTTTTTACGAATTTATGGTATTTTCTGAGCAAATTTTTGTTGGTTTCTTGTTTTTTATACCATTTTCTGAGGGCAAATTAATCACAAATTCGTGGATTTTGAGCAAATCTAATTGAAAATTTTACAATTTTTATTTCAGGAATACGAGGATATCGAAAATGTCGTGCATCTTACTAACTGAAAAATATTTGATACACCTTTACCTCACTCATTAATATAATGAGAATATCTGAACGGCCTGAGCTTGGCCCAAGAAATTCCATGGAAGTGAATCAGGTGTGAACAAATGAGCTGGTGCTCTATTGAAACTCGTGACATGCATACAGGGCTCAAAGCGTGAAGAAAACCAGGCTTCGGAATTCAGAAAACACAATAGCCTCTATCCTGGAATTTAATAATCAACACCAACCCCTGAACGACATAAGGTATGTTAGTAATATATTTCGGATCAATCATATTCAACTGTACCTACCTTTAATATGCATGCACACGTGGGGCAGGGGCTCTTTTCTCAAAACGCATCCAGGCATATATATATGCCTCTCATAGCACGGATTCATACAGAAAAAATGCCAGTCCAGTCATCTGCAACCGGATATAATATATAATGAAAATTCGACCAAGTCGTCTGGATATTTCGATAATCTCTTGGCAAGAGCTGGGAATTGTTTGATTAGCTCATATATTCCATAATACCCCAGCTCGACGACGACTTATTTAATTCCGCTTACTGTCAACTAATCCCCCTTTCCATGGCTCAATATTGGATGTGTTCGGTGCGGGGACAGAATTATGACATTCAATGCGGGTATCGGTTTGTCGGTGTAAGTCCGTTCCAGGCTCGGCTGTCGATCCTCGCTCGTCACTAGTGGCTTCCTGAGTGTATTAAGTGAGTATTAGTGTGTACACAGATTGGAGCGGATCATGGATCCATATAGTTTCATCACATGAGAACTTCTCGAGCGAATCCTCGACTTAATCCAGAATATATTATTGACACATTTGTGGCTTAGAAGGGGTCCTAGAACATAGAATCAGAATTACTGGGGGATTGGGGCTCAGGCATTGCATGAATTCAAACGACATGCAAGCATGTTTCGAAGTGGGAATTGCGTATAGAGGAGCTTTAATTTTCTTGTTTTAAAACATGTGAGATTGCATGTTGGAAATTGGCTTCTAGAAATGCTCTGCAGCAGTTAGTTCAATTTCGAAAGATGTCTGGACTTGAGCTGTGGCTTCAGAGCTTGTCATCAGGGGGTGGGAGCATTTTTGGCCATGGCCAGACATTCTTCTACCGCCGAGTGACAGTCGCTCTGTGACTTGAGATGATGTTGATGGTGTGTGTGGTGGGTCGTTGGTAATAGTTATAATAACACTTAATGTCAGGAACAGAAGTTTTTGACTTCATTATTTTGAAGGGGTAGGGGGGGAAAATCTCGTCTACAGCAGCCAGCCGTTGCCTTGTTATTCTGTGGGTTTGCAGAATGGGGTGAAAACTTGGTTGGATGGAAATTACTTGGGTTGGCCACAAATATTTGATTGGATTTTTTGATATGAAGCTCAAAGTCATCATACATCACAGCATCAGAGTTCCAAGCAGGGTTTTGAAATTATGGGAAGTTCGTCAAATGGGTTCGGGCGGGATGGCTTGGGCCTTCAGTCAAAATAATATTAAATATCAGCACAGCAAATCGGCGGAATATTTGGCCGAAGTTTCAGCTAAATGCTTAGCGTAAAATAAGGCACTCAGCACTATAAACAGCACTATAATCAGCACTATAAACACGTCGAAATTCTACAGACGAAATGTCCGAATATTCGTTGCATCTTTCTAGTTAGGCTTTCTAGTCGATTCGAGCTCGAAGCAGGGAAAGTCCTGGTCTTTCCAGAGTAGTTTCCATCACCAGCCGTCACTCAACGCCCGCTCAAGTCTCTCCCCTGCTTTCTCTTCATCAAACTCGCTGTGGAGCTTTCTTCAAATTCTTGAAAAAAAAATCAATTTCAGTTCCAAGCTGAAACGATGCAAGGCTACGCTACGTACCAGAGTAAGGCCGTATCATTCATACAGACCCTTCTTGCCTTCTTGTTCCGCCTAAAAGCATAAAAGTTTTGGAGAAATAACGGCTGTTCTCGGTGGTTTGAATCCGTTCCTTTTGGCGCGCAGTGTTTCTCAAGCTAAAAGTTAGCAAAATAACCTAAAAACTGTATACCAGGGCTGTCAAACTCAGGTTAGGTTGGGCGGAAGCTCCATGATGTATTTTGTTCACCTGAGCGGCGATGGGAGTGAGATGCAAGCAAAACAGCTGATGACGAATTAGTGGCAGGGGATACAACATTCACGCCCTTACGTTTATATATAGAGGTAAATAAAAATTGGGTTTGAACAGCCTAAATACCACAGAATTGCAGGATTGAAGTACTTTTTCAATTTTCCTTGCTTATTGATTAGTAATTCGATTCCAAAATTAGGCAGAAAAATCGGTATTTAAAAAACGGTCAA
>VNWX01001662.1:0-14435 GCA_009869905.1 Ceratophysella communis | reverse complement strand
GAAGCAGTTGTTGACTGAAATAAGGAACAAGCACCGGAGAATACGGAAGAAGGATTCTCAAACTAATCTTTACGATTAGCCAACCGGATTTTAGCTCCACACTTGTTTGCCACACTTCATTGCTTTGCTCTCTTGTCTCTTGTAGTGAAGGGCACCTGGCACCTGGTCACCAAACTTAATTTCTTGTGTTCACCGTTTGACGGCATCTCTCTTTATTTTGCACATGAACACTTCATGCGTACTATCGTATTTTTTTCTTATTATTAGCCTTACTTGAAATTATAAATTATATGTTCTAAATACACGTGCTTAGTTTATTACCAACATGTACAATGTACACGGTCGAGATATGCGATACTGGGAATACCTATATTAATATGACGACTTTGTCACTATCGCTCTGAAATTAATGAATTAAACGCCAATACAGTAGAAGTTTGCATTAGAACTGTCGAAATGTTTTTATTGACTAGAAGTTGAAGTGTACATTATTCGAACCGGTCAGCTAACAAGTCAAGAGTCTCAGGTATCTATTGGTCTGTTTATGAATCTAA
The DNA here is from genome assembly GCA_009869905.1 of Ceratophysella communis. NCBI lineage: Eukaryota > Metazoa > Arthropoda > Collembola > Poduromorpha > Hypogastruridae > Ceratophysella > Ceratophysella communis. The sequence continues at coordinate 13,881 of VNWX01001662.1, read as the reverse complement.
AGGTAATTTAACAGTGCAACAATAGTGCGCTGGAGTCGTAATAATTATGTGCGAGTCATAAAATTTTGATACACGCAAACCTGATATTCTTACTACTATTCCCCGAGTCACTCCACCGGGTTTTAAAGTCGACTACATAGTTGAAATTCTGAAACGTGAATGGCTAACACCACGACTGAAACAAGGAAAGAACCTTGCCACTAAATACATAGTTATAAATTGAATAGAAACAATAATGGTACAAAGAGAGGTGGAAGCGTTGGCCTACGATTAGTTCAGCCTTGCCCGCCTTCAACCCAACTAAATAAGAACAAGTTAAATACAATTATCACAAAACTCATTCTGTAAATAAATACGGTAGGTAATCTAAAAGGTTTTAAATTTTTGTTTCAGCGGTCGATGCTTCCTTAATTCTGGAGATAATCTTGACAGATGATACTTTGGCCTGTTGGTAGGCCGAGAACGTATTCTGACCGAGAAACCTGAAAGTTGAAAGCAATTAAATATTATTAGAATAATGGTCGCTATTGTCAGGCTCGTTCCGAAATTTCTAAATATTTTTATTAGTGAGAAGTGGAGGCAGAGTAACTTACTTGAGAATAACGTAGATTGAGATAACAGCAAAACCGAGAACCAGAAGCTTGTAAGGTGGAGTAGGTAGAATGTGGCACATGGCCCATGTAGACATAAATATTCCCGAAATTGCAGCAACCATCAGACAAAATTTTAGCCAGTGTGCGGCAGAGACGTCAGAGCATGCTGACCAACGAATTGCTTTTTCGTGTTCCAATTTGTAAGGAGCTTTACAAACGGAGCAACTAGGTGTGTCACTTTCTGGTGCTTTCTAAAAGGTTCAATATAAAATACGACCTTAATACCTTACGTAGCAAGCATTTACCATGAACCATTTGGTTAGCGTTAATTGTACCTGTAGTAACCAGCGTCGCAGACATTCATGATGAACCGTTGAAACATCTCCACGACATTCGCATGGTTGAATCAAGGAACCTGCATCTTGACGGTCAGGATCGTAGCAGAAGTAGCAACCCACGTTTTCTGACGGATTGCATTTTTCATCTGAAACAAATAGGCATATTATTTCATATTGCAAACGTTTTTCCTGCTACTAAATTAGTCAATGTAGATTGCAATGATGCATAGAATATGATCGTAAATAACTCATATAGTCAACCAATTGCTCAATTTCTGTTAGCGAATTCATGGGTGCAGTGTAGATAAAGGATGTTCTGCGAAATTCTCACAGCTCCAGTCGATGCAAATAGGCATAAATATTACGGTCGTGGGAACGAAAACTTGCAGACTGTTTAATTAATTACGCCAAGAAATCGACGCGAATGTGACTCATTCGGAGTGTTCCAGCAGTTCATAAGACAACGTTAACGTGTGAACTTTTCAAAAGTCTCTCCAACGGATATTATTCAATCATTAAACGAACATTACAAGATTTTGCAAAAGTATAAACCCAACCTGGAATATCAATAGAAATGCAAAGTTCTCTCTCTGAATTCCCAAAGGAATCATGGCGATCAGAGTCTCTCCAGTAGTAGCCCAGGCCTAACCACTGGGAATACAATTCGGAATACACTTTCGTAACTGAAATAAACTTTATCAAAAGAATTATCAGTAAATGCGCGTTTCCTGCGCCTTGCAATGCTCTTCCAGTCAGACTAAAATGGCTTGTAACAGTTTGTTATATTATATTCCACGTTGAGTGGGAAACAAAACACAAGGAAACCAGTTTCTTCAAAGTCAATTTCGTTAATATTCGTGCCGTAGGTGTTGTGGGCATCGTGCCTGTAGTTCATGTGTTGTTTTTTGTGCAAAGATCAAATGATACACATCCTTATTTCCTGAATATATAACTTCTTTAGATCCCCAATACTTCATAATAAATCAACAACATTTATTGCATAAACCTTGGACTGGTTACCGGTAAGTAAATGCTGTGCAACGTGGCATGGATTATGGAAATTCGATATAATAAGGCATCATAATGTACCATGTAATTTGAAATGCTACAAAAATACCAGTGATGGAGAATTTATTACTACTAACGGAGCAAAGTGTTACCTTGAGTTTGGGGTGCCTGTCGTCCTCCAGCTCCGGCCTTCAGCAATTTCTTAGGGTTCAGTATCCAGAGCTGTTCAGGGCTATTCACGTTCCAAAGAACGCAGGGGAACCATAGCGCAACGCCCAATTCTACCGCACGAAATATAATGTCATGATAATTTCGACTCTCGACCGGAACCCTGGAACGAAAAAGCGTACACTTTAGCAAACCTTTAACTTTCCTGGGTCGTAACTCGTAACGTCATTTTCGTAGACCACTTACTTATCTCTCCAGAATCCTCCAAGAATGTCTGACATAATGAATACTACTGTGACCAAGAGCATAAATGCTTGTGAGACGAGTCCAAGTCGCGACTGGTTCAACTGCGAAATGTCGACCGGGGATGAATTGTCCACCTGCAATCATACAATTTCGAAAAACTCATTCTACTATTGCGTGGATAAGTTAGCTTGACAAAGAGCGTCACAGCAAAAGTTAAGCCATGCCTGTTGCCCACTGACAAGAGCCAATGTGTCCGTCTTCATAATGTGCGGTTCTTGGTGTGATCGACCAGGGCTGAGCAACATGAACCCACCCCGAACCTGTTTCAATCATCAAAAGGACAAGAACACGATACTGTTAGTGAACCCAGCAACCCAAACCAATTTAATTCGGAAGGAAGTTCGGAAAGCTTGTTAGATAAAGGGATTACACACAGTCACGTCTGATTGTAAAGCAGGGAAATGGAATGTGAACCAAGATATTTTGTAAAGAATAATTTCCGCATCAATTCGTCAGGAAATGTGTGCTCAACGAACAAAATGGTCAACGACACGATTTGAGGAGCACAAAGGGTAATGCGGAAGGTTAGTTTCAGTTCTTACCTTGAAATATACTTCCACCCCGTAGATCAGGAAGAAAACTACGACAATGAAGAGAAGTACAGCGTAGCAACCGTTAAATACGTTGAGGTAATAACTCTGAAAGGGAACAAGATTGACATCATACATGTTGGTCTTATCAGAAGATGGAGATCCAATTTTAGATTAGATGAAAGAGGATAAGGTGTTAGTAGGAAATGCTGATTCGCTTACTCGTTCCAACTCATTCGTGTTGGCCAGGACGAGCAAAAGCTGTACCACCAGAATTGAGTACGTGAGAACATTAAACGCGACGAACCCCAAGAACGACTTGGAGAGGAAACGATGAGACTCAAAACAGACATTTCGCAAATGAAATCTCTGTCAAACACAAAAAACAGCCATTAAGAAGACGCTCATTATTTCTCGAATTCTCAGTTTGATCATAAAAGCTTCGAGCTTCTCGTTACCTCTGCCCAGAAGCAGACTATTAATGAAGATCCAGTGAGTAGCAGTGGGTAGTATGCACTAAGAAGACTCAGAAGCCAATCGGCAGCTTGTGTGGCCTGCAAAACAATAGTGCAATTTGGACGTGGAATAATTAATGGCGTAAAACTGAGGAAAATATTCACTTCATTTGATTCGAAAAAGTCGCATATAAGCAGAGTAGTTAATAACTTGATTTCTTGCTCTTTTTGTGTACGAAGATGACCTTGTCAATGACTTGCACATGAACTTTAAGATGCCCAAGTTGGACTTTACACACGAGGATATCCTTATCGCTTCAGTAGGCGTTATACATATATGTAAAGAAGCATAGTTTGGTATATTGATGCATGACTATTGCTAACGCCAACCGGCGCGACGAGAATGCAGATTTCTCTCATGTTGTCATTTTGCAATCATAATTAAAGTCTTCATTTGAAGTTCAATTACTCAAGTAGTACACAGTATGAGAGGAAATAGGAAATACAACTTACGGAAACTGCAAAGTACGCTGCTCGAAGTGACGACGCTAGAAACACGACTGCATAAATAGCTTTTGGCGTTGTGGGACTCAATGCTTCACGAATTCGACTTGACTGGTCAGTTTGACTTCGACAAGACATGCAAATGGAAACGAACAGTTGAACAAAGGTAACTACTGCTACAAAGAGATACAGAGACGCCAGTCCGACGTGGTAATTCAGGTTCATTCCTCCACACTCCGTCCCGGAGAATTTTATCTAAATCAAACCAAAGTCAATGCATTTAGCCTAAACGGTTATTCAACATTCAACTATAAACATTTTCTCGTCGTGGAGTTTCTCATTATTTTTATCTCACAATGAACTTAATGCGCCTTCTGGATATGACCAGACATTATTTATTCACCCGCTTATTGTTTTTTTTTAAATTCAAATGCTACAAATTAGGCTGAGCAAAACGATAAAGCTTAGCAAGGCAGTAACTGCAATACAAATTCTAGGAGACGTGTGTCTTGTTATCCTTCGTCTCTCGCTCTATTAGCGCATGTCCATTTTTATTAGGTACTTAATATTGGAGCTAATGTTCCACCGTAAAATACACAGTCTTAGCATACGTAAACTCATATCGATACTTTCCAGAACCAGACCACAATTGCGTAGCTACATGAGAAATTCGCTGTTGTCCAGCTCCTTTTACGCAAGCGAATGTCAGTCAGCATGAGTTCATTTTTCAGCTCCGGTACAGAGATTTCTATGCCCTCAGACCGATTTCTTATCATGAACCTTGAGCGGTGTGAAGCACTTTGTTTTTGTTTGCGGTTAGATTAACTGTTTTCCTCCACAAACGTATATCAATTTGAAAGAACACCCGAGCCTAAAAAGTTTTTAAATAGCATTATAGTTCTGGCTAACTTCGTGAGCTCCGTGTGCGAGCACATTCAACCTATTATTCCGAGCGTTCTCCTTACGTTATTAATATTAAGTGGGAATGCTAATGAATGACAACTTAATAATACTTAGGGCTTAACTTACTGCGTACATATGCATGACTCTATGTGTTCAGTGCAAATGTTTAACGTTAAAATATACTGAAATATGCATAGTTACACACGCTAGCTAAGATTAGTTATTCCATGCCAGATATTGACTTACGTACGTCATATGATGTTGAACTTACAAGTATTGGCGAGCTTTGAAAATTCTACACAGAGAGGTCCTGCGTGTTTGAAACCGATCAGCATCATAATCCTACTTAAATAATGTTCGTGTTGATGGTTATTTTAAATCATGAATAGTAGTTGCTATTTGCTATCCAATTTTAAGACTATTTTCTTGTTAGTACGCGAGGTGAGAATTCCAAGAGCAATACAACATAGTCCTCGCAATTAAATTAAAATAAGTGCATTACACTATGGAACGATATACGAAAACATCACTGACTTCTGATTCATGCTGGTATATTGTATATGGCTTCGATTTGTAGAAAACTAATGACTACTAATAGACAATGATTTGTACATTCTAAATAAGCATTCTAATTAAAAGCTAAAATCGTTTCAACACAAACTTTTTAAGTCTTATGCGTTCGCTATTCTCTTATTTCGGCGTGGGCTTCGGATCGGATATACAGCGTGTCGTTGCTCGACGCCAAGGACCTTCTCCGAACCGAAGGACAACCAGAAATCATGTCCACGAATACTATTATTGGAAATCTACCGGAACGCTCAAGGCCTCGTCTTCGTGCGAAACTTGTAAACAAGAAGTTTCCAGTTTCTTCTCCGAACCGAATGACAACCAGAAATCATGTCCACGAATACTATTATTGGAAATCTACCGGAACGCTCAAGGCCTCGTCTTCGTGCGAAACTTGTAAACAAGAAGTTTCCAGTTGATGCATTGAGCACCAAATCGTACAATGCAGCAAAGCAAATTCCAATTTTTGGATTCAAGTATATTAACTCAGAAGATGAGGATGCAAAAAATTCAGACTTGGCAAATAAGATAGGTATACTCAATTTTGGGAAGTCTACATTCCAAATCCAGGTTTAAAATGCAATGTTATAATCAGTTTTAATCATATCAACCCTAATTTGCTTGCTAGACCGTGGGCAGTGCAGGCGCAGCTAAATCCCCATGTAAATTATGAAATATGATTCTCTACACACTACGCTCCTTGCTAATAAAATCATTGCGCTTTACTTTTACTTACCTCACAAAAACAGGTTCCATTGAGACAGTCCCCGTGACCCGAACAATTTGCAACACACATTCCTCTTATTAAATCAGAGTAGAGTCCACGAAAATAAGTCTCCATTGGGAAGCCGAGTAGGAGTCAACGGGCTGTATTCACAAAACCAAAAAAGAAAGAATAATTTAGAACATTTTTACAAGCTGATGTTCTTGAAACGCCCACTGCTTGTCGAGTCAAATGGTCGTATGTAAATTAAATTGGCAGAGCGTAATAAGTAAAATTATTTTCCAGATAAAAGGAGTGAAAGTGCAAGAGAACGGCTTGGCCTGGGCCGTAACTTGCTCACCAACAACATTCACTTTCCTATCGAGTTCCAGCTAATACCACAGCATTGCGTTAGTAATGTACTAATTGTCTTAAATGGTCGAGGTTAACTCAATCAGTCTGATAGTTTTCATACTGTTACAACACACTACAGAGCCAGGGACAAAAAAGATTGGGATCATATTCATACCATCTTCAATATTCAGAAATGTGACCAAACTGGGCAACAGCAATCCATCACTGTCACTGTCCGGCTACTGGGTACCATGACCCATTCCGCATGATATCGGACTGGTCCAATCACATTACTTCGTGATGCAACAATATTATTAAAGTAATATAAGTTTGCAAAATCCAAATTTCTACGAACGTTACTACACTGTGCGAATTCAATACTAATAAGAGTGAACTGAAACTAAATAAGTACTGTAATTTTTGTTATTGTAAGTATATCGTACGTCGTACGCCCTCGCTAACTCCCGATTCCAGACTGAAAATGCAAAAAACTGTATGAACTACGGATGATGGATTTGGAATAACACGAGATTAGTAAAGTTTCAGCAGTCCAAGCCTCCACATTACCCCTAACTCGATACCCCTCACCCTCGTCAGTTTAACGATACACTAACTAAAAAGGTGCTACGAAGCAAAAACAATTGTTAACCGTGATTTCATGACTTGTATGCGAAGAGAAGTCAGTAATAGGAAATATCTACATACTATACTTATGTTAGGCCTAGTCATGCCTGAAAATGTATTAAATCAATGAACACTCTCTGTTCATCACATCTCAAATCGGTCCGTACTTGGACTTGGAACCCGTTAATTGCAAAATATTCATACTTAGTTAATTAATATTTAGTAGCCCGCCGCGAGGACTTCTTAATGTATGCACACATAGACAGATAAGACTGGGCGCACTGGGCAATTCGTTAATTTTTTATTTAGTCATCGAAGATTTCCAAGGGTAAAAAAACAAACCCTAACGATTAAATCAGCTTCCAATTCACGGCGACATTGCACTCACACTCACTCACGACACCTAAGAATAGATTTGGCTATGTCAAGCAAAGTAGTACATATATGTAATAGTCTATAAAGAAACGATTTGTCCTTCAAATTTACCCTTTTGTAATTCGAAAGTACGGAGACAAGGCCATAGCATTATAAAATGCTAATACTGATTCAAGATTCAAAAGATACTTTGCTAACAATACAACTCCCCAGCTCTAAAATCCGGTGAATGTAAACCTTTAAACAATTTGTCCTTCAAATTTACCCTTTTGTAATTCGAAAGTACGGAGACAAGGCCATAGCATTATAAAATGCTAATACTGATTCAAGATTCAAAAGATACTTAGCTAACAATACAACTCCCCAGCTCTAAAATCCGGTGAATGTAAACCTTATCCATTGTTACTTAATACTTGAACTCATACTAGCCCATTCCATGTAGCTAAAAATGAGACAAACAATGACTTTATATTTGAAATTATTCTAGAACAGTAGCAGAGAGTTTCATGCAAATTGCAAATCATGCAGTACAACGAAAACGAGTCACAATAATTTAGCAGAGCAGCAAATAATCCAACTCAGACTATAAAGAAGCTAATAACTTTCAAATGGGCGTCAAGTGAAATCGCATCCCACTTGACACTGTTACTCGTCTGCGTCTCCAATTTCAATCATTGGCTAATGGGAATTGGGAATCCGTAATAATGCTTGGCGCCTCTGAAGATAACCTTCTCCTGTAACCTCGGATTCTGCTGATGTTTGTCAAAATACGACATATTCAATAAGTACTAATCTTAAGTTAATAATTTATTTGGTGTCGAGTGTCAACTGTCGTCACAGAAGTAAGTGGTGACGGTTGACGGTGGTGACTCGAAGTGAAGCCATATTATGTATTATAATCAAACACAACTGCATACAATATTACATTGGAAATCGGAATTCTATTCTTAGCTCATTCGATTTCGATACTAATATTATATTCCTAAATAAATACAGATATCAGCCACTGAGTATTGCAGAATTTGAATCTTATTCACTCTTGGGAATTCAACTAAAGTTTGAAATGAGACGCTTTCGGAAATCGGAATTTCTTCATTATTTTGTCCTGCGACGCAGAGCCCTCACTGCTCAATTCAAAAAACCTTATTTAGCATATACGATTGAGGTTGTAATAATGTATAGAAAGAAAATGCTTTAAGATATACCCGATATAAATCCTCACTTGAACAAATTTTCTAAAATAGTATCTGCTTATTTAGAATTAGTAAAATAGGACTCGAATTCGAAGGGTTTCACCTTCAAGTACGAAGCTCTACACACACATTTTTTCACGCAAATGTGAAATGTTCCGCATTCTGCACTATCTCTGTCCCACTTTTACTTTTCTCGTCTAATCTCGAATCCACCAGCAGCCGAGCATTATTTGCTTAAATTAAACCATGTCTATTTTTGTGGTGCCGTCTACATTCACGTAGGTGCCCATCTACTTATTATACTAGCATTAACGAAAATAACTAATTAACTCGGTCATACTACATGTCGACACATCGCTATTACTGCAAATCTTAAAATAAAAAATTACTTCAGCAGAGTAATCCCGATTTAAAGTATAGAAATTCACTAATTTGACTTGGAAATATTCGCCGTGTCAATAAAATTATGAACTTACTTGCTATCTAATAGGTACTGCTTCCGCCTTAACCAATTATCAGTTATAGATGAAGATACGCAAATTAAGGAAATGGACAATAAACAATAACGCGTTCACAAAGTAGAAAAGTTGTTCACTTCCAGTGAGATGTGAGTCGAAGAACAGGCAGAAATAGAGTAAACTATTTTCCAGTTTGGATAACGATGATCGACACCTTTATTTCAATAACTTGCCCAACAACTATTTCTTAATCAAGCACTAATTCCCAATGCACCTGCACTTAGCCTTGAAAAATTTTGCTCGACTGTCAGTGGTAGGTTAGTGATCGAATACCGTTTCAATCTAACAACTTTAGCACTGTCCAAGTGCAAGCTATGGCATGAGAACTAATTTAACCTACAATGGACTTTGCATTCAATTGATTCAAATCGCCTCCATTTTGCATCTAATCTGGATTCAATAACTAGCAAAAAATTGCGGTTAACAATAAGTGTTGGCCAGATGGTTATGGAAATAAGAGCGAGCCTATGGACTACGTAATATTATCTAAGCAGGTGACAGCTGACAGCTTAGATTGCGTCAAATTCTATATTCTACTGCTTGGGGTATACCAGCTTCAAATCAAACTCAAATAATGTTTACCAGGTTCCCCTAGATAAGAGTAATGTAACGTGTAAATGTAAGGGTTAGATTAGATAAAACTAGTAGCCAATAAAGATTCCTGCAATATTGGATTTACATATTCGTGTTTTCGTATTCTAACCAGCAAACTGTCATAATAAGAAACGATGCTATCTATTCTACATGCACGCACGGAGCTATAATGGAAAATCGAATATCGAATTAATTGAAAACAGAAATCTAATCAATTTCCGCCAGAAAGTCATTAGTAGCTCGGAGGTATTCAAATCCTAAACACTCAGAATGATATCAGTTTTATTAGTTCATGTGCACCAACCAGGCTCAACTGAGCCGAGGTCAAAGGTGCGTCTTGAGCTGAAACTGAGCCCATCGACGACAAAAATACCCACTTATTCAATTTGCCAAATAGTTTTGAAATAGCCGTCAATCTAGGAGAAAGCGGGATTGATAAGCATCCATAACCTCGTATCAATTTTGCTCATTGAGTGACTGACAGCTGACAGAGACGCATGAGACATGGGCATGAGTAAATAATATTAAAAATTAGTTTGGGAATAAAAATATTGTTTAGATCGTATTTACGTGTGACTTCTCTCATGCCACAAGGTCGGTTGATGTGCTAATCATTTTAGATACCCTAGTTAGTTTCAATTTCAATAGCCGCATTCAAACTTCCAACGTGCGTAAGTAGTGCCCTACCCTAAATACGCTGAAGCGATAAATAACCAATGACGCAATTTATGCTTGACACCTTAACCCCTACAAGACTTTGCTAATTTGACCACGTTGTGGACGGAGCGGGTACAATTGTACCATGCCACATTTTTTACAATTTCTTGCGTAGAAGCCGAAACCGGTACATTTGTACCAGCGCTGTTGCCGATTCCGATGCCATGAAAAACGCAATGATGCAGTTTATTGAATTTTAGGTTCACATGGAAACCGCAAAAAGTTTAGTTTGTATTCCTGGCCTATGTTTGTTTTTACACAAGAAATGCAATCAATTTTAGCCTAAGTCAATGCATTACCAGTTAGCAATTAATTTATTCAACTCATTTGTGGTACATTTTGATTTTTTCACATTGCTGGGTATTTAGTTTTATAAAAAATTATGGACCAGGGTTGTGAGGACTAGGAACGGGCCCACGTACGACAACTTAAACAGTATGAACATCCTGTAAATTCTGGTGGCAGTCAAGACAGGTAATCGAATTGCTTTGGTGTGGGGCATAGACGAAATCGGGGCAGCTGCTACATATAGTGCGAGATTACTTGCGAACTCCAACATCAAGGCACATTCGACATGGTCTACTCGTAGCACTAGTGACTCGGATTCCAGCTTGCACAGGGTTGGTAAAAATTCCTCCCATTCCAACAATGGCTGCCCTAGTTCGGGCATGCATTTTGCCCGGGTTACTGGCACGTCGTTGAATTTGGGGCATCACAAGCTCTCTCGACAAGTCCAGTAAAAAATCTCGCCTCTTGGTCTTGCTCCCTTGGTGGTAATCTGGATTCATGGTCGTATAAATAATATACGCATTGATAGCCGCCACATCCAACATGAAGTAAAACATCTTCAACGACCAGCGCCGGGGTGCCCGCTGACAGGAGTACTTTCCTATCATCCAACCTGCAGTGTCAACTCCACCTGCAATTGTAAAACAAAAAAGGTAAGTTTAGGGCGTATAAATCAGGTTTTAGCTGAGAATTGAGATAATAACATAAGTAGGACTTTCCTTTCGTATTGTTGTACTCCAATACGATTTGTGGTTTTAGATTGCCCTTTCTATCCGTGGCTTCTCCTGGACCATGATGTTGACTTGAGATGAGAACGACGCTTCGCCGTGGCTTTGGAATATAGCTCACCATAGTGACGTCCCCGTGGTACAAGTACTCCGCTGACCCCACAGTTCGACGAGCCAGAATCTGTTTAACGTTAAACACATCCGGAGTTTCACGTCGGATCTTCCGAACAGTTCCAATATATGTAGTGGTCCGCTCAAGCAAGTCCTTGGCGAGCTTCAACGAAGAAAAGAAATTGTCCGCTGTAATCCCTCTGCCAACGCTCAGGAACGGCTCTACCAAATCCATTATAACACGTGGGCCTTGATTCACTTCCCGCTTATTTCCCACTTGGCCTTCGTAAACCTAAGAAAAAAGACACCCCGATTTTAGAAATTAGTGGTTTGAAACACGCGAAACAAAGCCATTTACAAATAAACAAATATTTACCTGCAGGCGCAAAATGTATCCAGTCTTCGTATCAACAACAGCACAGATTCTAAGTCCATATCTTCCGGGCTTGCTCTTCATATAAACCCGGAAACGGCAATTTCCACGAAATCGAACCAACTTTTCGTCAACGGTCAGGTACTCAGCCGGTTCGTAGAAACGACGAAAGCTTTCCATAACTGGTTCGAATAGGAGATTAAACGCATCAAACCGACCCGCGTTTGGATCGGCTCTTCTGGCGGCAACATCATCAAATCGGAGAAATCCAAGAATGTTCTTGAATCGGTCTCGCGACATCGTTGCGGGATAAAAAATACGGCGTTTTGCCAGACTTTTGGACCTTAGTTCAGTAGGCGGAGCGTCTTTGGCTAATTCAATTCCAGTTCTGATCAGAATTCCCATGAATGCGTTCATTTCGACTTCATCAGTACGGCTCCAAACCACCGGAGTACGGGCTGGATTCGCCGAGTTCAACCTGTCAACAGAATGTTTAGCGAATTCATTAGTAAAATTCATAATTACATTCTGCACAATTTGGCTATTAAAAAAAAGCTTAAAGACGTCAGAAGCCGACGCGCCGGCAGGAACATTCTTCACTCTAGGATTTTCCATGAATATATTATGTCGTCGAGTTCTGGTTGGATCGGGCGCGGTTCCAACCCACACGCTTCCATCGCGAGCAATGTGTCGGACGTCGTCTTCCTCAGCGTCGCTGTCAGCCGGCCCTACTTCAGCGTCGTTCTCGGCTGACCCCTCTACAGCCTCATTCTCTGCAGGCCCAGGCTCAGCGTCGCTCCCGGCTGGCCCTTCTTCAGTTTCCTCTCCACTGACTATACTGTGCTCTCTGTTATTAGGCCCACCATCAATTCCGTTGGGAAGCAAGTCGTCCTCTTCTTCCGAAAGCACTTCGACATGGTCTTCTTCGTCGCTGACATTTACAGGCAATACCTCGCCATCAGAAGAACTTCCAGCTTCGCCGGCCGCTTCGGAGACTTCGCTCGCCTCGCTTCCATCGCTTTGAGACGAATCTTCTGGGTCCATATCGCCTGCTCTGTAATTAAGAAAATTATAATAAATATATGTATACACTATTGCTATAACTGGGTACTATATATATATACACAGGTTATTATTATGAAAGGTAAGGCATTCACATTTAGTAGGTCATAATTTGAACTTACCAATTCCTGATGCGACGCACTGTCTCTGTTCGGTGTGACCCTTGGGTCGATACCAGTTGAAGCGCTGTGCTCGCTTTCAAAGCAGAGCCTGTGATCGGCAGTTGGGGATCCTTCTTCTTCGACGGTTGACACAAGAAGACGTTCAATTTCATCTCTACCGAGAGTGAAAACTTTAGTTTCACCCACTTCCGGTTTTGTAGTCAAAACGGCGACTCTGATTCGCTGACTGCATTTGTAACTAGAGGTACCTAACGCCCTTTTACTGCATAGGGTAGTAGCCAGGTACATATCCCTGGATTTTGATTGGTTGATAAGGACTCCGGGTGCAACCATATTGGTTGTTTCTGTGAAACAGGTACCTTATGCACGGAATTGGGTCTGTGCTCAGCAAAACTGGGTGGTTTTCATCCCAAATATTGCAAGGAAAAAGTGCGCATGGGGGCGAGCTTCATGTTGCGGTGGTATATGCCTGCTATGCCTTTATAATAATACGTATCTGAAACTATAACTACATATATGTGTTATAAGCATGGCCAATGATAAAAATCGAATTTGTGCACTCCATTTATTAGAAAATGCAATATTCGCATTTTCCGAGGTATATATTTGGCAACACAGCACTTTTAAGCATGCACGTTGAGCTGGTACAAATGTACCCACTCCGACCTCAACGGAAGTTTTGCCCATTTTTCATGTTTTTTGACCTTTGGTCAATTTTAGTATTTTTTGCGTCATGCGCCACATACT
>VNWX01001661.1:0-14436 GCA_009869905.1 Ceratophysella communis | reverse complement strand
AAATGCCCGCTCAGCCCAGCCCATGACCTAATTCAATTTTCAATGCCCGCCCAGCCCGCCCATGGGCTGGGCTGGGCAGCCCATGGGCATTTCAAAATGCCCATGCCCAACTCACCTCTAATAGGTACGTTCCACCGTCGGAGCTTTATTATGGCTTTCACGCCGGACCTGATGCGAAGGAACAAACCACAAGACTTCAAAATAGAAATAAGTACAACTATAGGAAAATCTAGTCCGGGCATACTGGAGCTATCTTTGAAGTATTTAACACGATGACTGTAACGCCTGAAAATATTTATGTAGTTATTCCGAAGATTAAAAACCCGTTTGGAGGATTTAACAGCTTACATTGTATAAAACTATAAGATAAATAAATTAAATATATTAAATTTTAAGAAATTTATGAAAAAATAAATAGTAAGTAACAGCTTTAATATTGGAACGAAGTTTATAGACGCTGGAGTCATGCTCGCCCAAATTAAGTTAAATTACCTACTAGGAAACTTTTGGTGAGCATAAGCTCTTGAGTTCTATAAATCTGTTTTTGCCACAGGACATTATAGATTTGATTATAATTCCCCAACTCAGGTAACTACTGAAAACGTTAAATTAAAAAAAAATCCATTGGGCTGAGTTGTTAACTGTTAGCTATAATAGTTAAAAATCACAGTTTTGTCGGACACAGCTAGCTACACGAAGACGTTCCGTTATATAAAATCCGACATCAGGAAATTCTACAGCGATAGATCCTGCAGGTACATGGGGTCACACTCCGTTGGGGTCCTTTTTTGCTCTCTTGCGCCGCGTTGACTTCCAAAATCCTGAGGTTCACGATTCCAAGCAGCCGTCGTGATCGTCAAATCACTGAAGCGCCTAGCATACATGACCACACGTCTCTCCCGCTAGCTATCAACTGGCAATCACGGACACACGAGAGGGAAATTATTCACGCTGGGATCATCGAAAAATCTTGCAGGAAATCGATGGTAGCCATGTTGGACAGGGTCTCGAATCCAACAAGATGGCCGTAAAGTTTAGGCTCAGGGATTCGCACGTTTTCAAGTCCACCTTATTGACACCGGCAATGGAAATGGTGAATATGGGAGGTCTGTTTCTACCAGGCCAATGAAGCCGACAGCTTACAGTTGGTTCAAAATTTGGATCGAATACTCACTCTCGACCGAAATCGAAACCAATGAGGGCGTAAATTATCAGTTCCAGCAGCTGAACCCATGGCATTAATTTTTATTGAAAGTCTAAGATTTCATTTACGAAAATATAAAATGCAAAGAAGGTGAATCTGATCTGGAGACGTTTTTGAAGTATTTAACACTTTGACCATTGCGTCTGAAAACAATGTGACTATTCCGGACAATCAAAACGTGTTAGAAAAATTAACATTTTACCGTGTATAAAGTCTAAAATTATTCATTCACAGAGTACAAAAAAGGTTGGAATAAATCAATAGTTAAGTAACTGCTTTGATTTTGGAATAAAGTTTATGGGTGTTAGAGACACACCCTGCGCCCGGCTTTGGTCATAGGTATACTATAATGGTGAACTTTAATTTTTTTTTTAAAAAAACGTCAATTAAAATTTTTACTTAATTATTAGAGAGGAAAAAAGTTTGCAAGGTTGAGTTGTTGAGCATAATGAATAATGAAATTATGGAGCTTACCCAATGCGTTTAGCACAGTTGAGTTGAGATGCTCGCTGCTGTTCAATCAATTACGTGAAGTTCTGCGATAAGAATGAGCAACTGCTAATTTCAATTTTTGGAAGAACCTGATATTGATCCAGAATTTTGTCGAAGTTCTCATTGATCGCCTTCAGCCGATGGTTATTTTGATAGAATATCAATCACACCCTAACCGGGACCTGGCTGGAGGTCGTAAATTTATCCACCGATTTAGCAAAGCCAACAGTAAAGATTCAGAGATCTCACAATCAGACTTAAGATTAGAACGCAGGAGCTTTATTTTGCTGTTCACACGGAAACGGCTCCAATGAGGGTGTAAATTATCAGTTCATTAAAGCAGATGAACCCACCACATTAATTTTACATAAAAATCCGAGAATTATAATAAAATATAAGTATAATTAAGTTATAATAAGTAATGGGGTGATCTAATTTATCAAATGCAAGGCTATAAACGGAAGCAGCATGGAATAAAGACTTAGCAAACTTTGTCGGAGAAGCGTCTCTTCTTTCCTACTACTAAATCAGCAACCTGGAAAACACACGAGTTTGACCCGAAAATAATGCAGAATTTATTAGCTTTAAGTTATAGTGGGTAACCTCTTACCGAGTAATTCATTTAAAAGTAATGTTATTTTGTATTAAACTCTATTACGGGGGACTTTGAAATACTTGAAAAGGTAGAAAGTACAAAAGTAAAAGAATAGTTAATTCTAGAGACACATCAAGGTCTGCCGTTATAAATTATTCGTCTCGTCTACTTCTAAGTTTCTACACGACTAATATGTATGTATCAAATTAATTAAAACACCTAAACATTTTTAACCTTATCCAAGTACGTCCACCAATAAAATTTAACAGAAAAATAAAATATCAATTAATTCGGAAACTCTAGTTAGGAAGGCTCTAGTTAATTATTGGAAATTCATTTTGAGCTAATAAAATTGTATTATCTATCAATAAAAATTAAAACGGAGCAATAAAATCGGCTTGAAGATTTAACTCTTGTGAGTCGTGTTCGTTTCGAAGAAATCCATTGTCCTTTATTGTGATCCAAGAAAGCAGCCGCTTAGAGGAAGTACAACTTATGAGCGAGAATATTCGAATTCTCAGACTGCGTGGCCATCCCGGTGAGATATGCCAGTTTGTGTGAATACTGACACACTGCTGGCACAGCAACCGCTCCAGACCAATTATAATACAAGTGACAAAGCTTGTATGTCAAACGCTGGATCTTATTGGCATCCAGTTCATTCGAGTCAAAAATGACGTTGTAATGCGTCGGACTCACAACACCCTGACGAGCTTGTTGAGCCACCAAGAAGAAGTCCCACCTATCAGCAAGCGTTGGGCGAGTTGGGTAAATCGTGCATACGAATTTATTTCAGTATATCATGTCTATAAATGGCAACCACATGTCTTACCTGTTGGGCATGGTCACATCCGAATCCACAATAGTTCCAGGTGGAGGGTTCTCAAATTCTCCACGTTTATTTTGTCTGAAAAAGCGCGTGTTGATACGCTTTGTGTTTACAATGAATGTGATCATAGGCGGATTTTCTTGGTTAAACTTTTCGTAAAGAGCAAAAAGTTGGTTCTGCAAACAATGAACAAATACGACCGGTTTATTAGAACCAAATATGTGCCTGCCTGTCTGTCCTGTATATCTTCTACTTTCAACCTATTACCTTTACTGTCACCAGTTCAACCGTGAAAACATAATGAAGCTGGCCCTCTCCAACACCATCTGCAAGAAATTAAGTAATGCAAGACTTTAGCTGTGCACAACGATCAATCTTCAGTTGAGGATCGGTAATCAGCACGAATAAAATTGTCGCTTACCCCGATAGAGAAAAATCCGATCAGGCATTTTCTTCCCATTCTCTAGACCATTGGCCTTTGCACACTCTAGAATTTGGAATTGCATTGTAACTACCAGTTGACAAGAAATATAATAATAACAATGTGTTCGATGCGATGCATTCTTACTTCCGACATCCTGTGCTATATTCATCGAAAGCTCCTCTCGTCCAGCAAACATGGAGACGCAGGAGAAGTACTTAGTAAAGGTATCGTTCGTTGTGGCTACCATGGCTCCAACGCTTCTATTGTTCGAGCCCATCCCGCCGTGATACACATCGAATCCGATAATCATAGTTCTCTTCAAAATGGAAACACAGAAAACGATTGAAACCAGTTTTGGTTCAATTTTAAGGCTACTTTAAGCTAGAGGCATTAGAGAACCATTAAATTCAACTGATCTACCTTCAACGGGATGTTCAGTTGCCATGGAATACCTCCCAGCTTGGCGTTCATCTGAACCACTACCTTTGTAGCAATAGACATCAGGGACTTGACTGTCATGTTCTTTGTAAGAAAGCATTGAGATGAAACTGGGTAAAAAATAACAATAAAGAGTTAGAAATTCCGAGAACTACACTTGAAATTGAGAAAGTCGAACTTGACTTCTAACCTCCGTAATCAACGTAACACTTCCGCTTAACGGCGGCATAGGCTTCCAATTTGTTGTTCGGAAGAACGACAAACATCAACTGCAGCTTATCCGCATACTTCTCGTACATCTTTTGCACAGCATCGCTATATTGTTGTGGAGTGGTGGATTGCAACATCGTTCTACATGAAAAATGTATTGCTTCCGGTAAACAAAATGCAATGCAGAACTACAAATCAGCTTACTGAATCATTACTTGTCCATGAAGTTGCTGATAGTAAATCCAAGTGTACCAGAGACGCGTTGCATGGTTTGCACTAAATTCGACAAATTTTGGTCGTCACGTGCTGGTAAAATTACCACCCAACGTTCCAAGGGTACAGAAGTATTCATGAGGCTGTCTATATGATTGATAGAATAAAGTGTACAATTAGTACTCTATTGCATATTGTTTTCAAATGGCAATAAGCAATATATTCAGAAGCTCAAGAGCAAGCTAAGTTTTTGAAAAAAAAATTATCTCGAAAACTAATCTCGGACACTGATGTCCTCGATCGATTTTTAAAATAAAAAGTCGTGGCCCAAATTTACATAGAAACCCGGTATCCTCCTTTTACTAAATATTTCAATTTTAGTACAATATTGTTCAACCCAGAGTATTTCCAGTGTTTGTCTGTTTGTTTGCTCCCCGCCTTTCTAGAACGCGCGGCGCACACAAGCAACAAACACACAAACCATGGTACCTTGGTTCAACCAAAACCTGAAATTCAAAACTTACTTCGAAATGCCATGGTGAAGTCGGCCTGCTCGTTAACGGGAAACTTGACCGGTTCTTCGGGCTTCCTGGAATTATAGAAGAGTATGCTCTCCTTCGGAAGTTGTCGCCCCGGAACTTTAATTGGATTGGGACCGATCTGCACTCCCCACTCATCAAATTCTTTTTTGATCTGTTGAAACCAAATGCAAATTGCAAATATTAGTTCGAATAATTAAAAGCCATATAACTCTTTCACAACGGCTTGTGACTACCACTCATTTTTTAAACGTTAATTTTTTTTTGGTAAAGCAGCATACATCCAAATTTCCCCGAAGCCGGCGTACGAAGTCAATGGTGGAGTTCATCTTCTTGAGCGGAGGTTGAAACATGTGCCCGGAGAGTTCCCGCATCAATCCAAAGTTGGCTCTCATTTCATCGGACAGTCCAGTCATCACACAAAACTCCGGAATCAGCAAGAACGGATCCGTTCTCCCTCTGCGCGCATCACGCGCCTTTGGGTTCGACGCGATAAGTGGTTGCCTGTTGTTGGTAATCGTTAGATTCCTCCTAAAATGGGAACACGGAGTAAAAATTCATACGAAAATAAAGAAATGACTTCCACATCCAAAACCGTACCTATACATAGTTGTTGGAAATCGAATACCCCATCGGAAATACTAAATAATAGATATTACTTACTTGTTCAAATAATAATCCACATAAGTCGTCTGCTCACCACTTTTGTTTTTGAAAGTTCCTTCTGGAGTTTCATTCCATTTGATGTCATCGACTCGGTAGGTAAGACGATTGTAAGTAGTCATTACGATAGTTCCGATGAGACGTCTGCTGATTTCCATTTTTATATCATCCAGCAGCCTCATCCCCTTTTGCTCGAGTTCAGTTCGTGCATTTTTGATGTAGTCCCAGACCGTGTCCATTCGGATGACTTTGTGCGTTATTTCAACGCAGTAGATCAGCCCCGCATCATGATGGCGCAAAGTGGTGATGAAACCTGGCCAGAGCTCGAGGCGTTGTTGTGGCAGAACAATACGACCGGCTGGGTCGAAGTAGTTCCTTCCCATCAGAGTCAATCCAAGGATATCCATGCACTTCCTCACCAAGATATTGAAGAAGTTCACGTAAAGAATGTCTCCATCAGGAAGCGTAGCGATATGGCGAATAGTGATCTGAACAGGATTTCCCTCGTAAGTGATGGTCATCTGCAGGTATTGGTCCTCCAATCTCCTCGTTGTAAAGAGCGAATGTCCATCAAAAATGAAAGGGATACCAAACTTCCCTTCACCTTGACCGTACAAAGGGGCCATCATCTTCTTTTTAGCATATGTCCTGTCTTCCTGAGGCAAAAAGTCCACGCGATACTGGAAGAGATCGAATTCAGCCACCTTTTTGGTTGGAAAATAGTTGGCTCTTAAATCTAGTGGCTGTCCCTCTATTCCTTTCTTCTTTGCCGAATCATAAAAGCCAGGATCGATTATATCAAACATCTCCTCAGTCAGTAGTGGCCGGGTGGCAGTAGAAGGTCCAGCTTCGGCGGTTGCGGCAAGTCCTCCTCTCGCGCTGCCTACTCCGACCCCGCCTCCGTTTCCATTTCCATTTGGACTCCCAGGAGAATGCTGACCATTACCACCGTTGCCGTCTCCAAGAGCACCACTCCCATTGCCACTACTCAATCTTAAGTCCACAACACGAGCCTCCAAAGGCCGTCCGGGAGATCCTGGATGGGGAATCCCAATGCCAACTTCGTCTTCTGTTTCAAGCAAAATCCCGCGTGCACGGCCACGGCTTCGTCCACCCCGACGGCTTGGTCCAGCCGGAGGATGTGGACCAGGTAATTGCGGTTGTTCGTCCCCTTCCATCTTACTGCAAAAGTTAGCAAATTTATCCAACTTTTAAGATGAATGTCTGTTTTATGAAACAAAGGTGTTTTCGCATATTTTTGGTTCCACTACACGTAGTTGCATGCTGGTATTTGCTATGTATTGGAAATTCGTTATACTCTGCTCCTAAAGTAGAGGTAAGAGGTGTCGGGCGTGTCCAGCAGAAAAGCTATGAAAAATGTGTCACCCTCAAAATAGTAAAGAAAACGCAATAAGGGAAATTGAATTAGCATAGTGTCCTTTCCAAAGGAAAATGCAAATTAGTCAAATCAATAAGTCCGACAGCACAAACGATTTCCATGTTCAAGCTGATAATAATATTTTTTCTTCATCTGATAAGACAAAACGCACCTAGTTGTATTTGTTCTAGCAGGTACCCCATACTGAATAGTAGGGCTTTAAAGGCAATGCATAAGCAATAAAATAATGCTAGAAATAAAAAGCATAAAAAGCTACTGATGTGGCTATAGATATCACATTCGGCGTACTAAAAGTTAAAAATAAATCATAGAAAAATTTTCGGTGGATTTTCGATAGATTTTTGTGGATACAAATTTATTCTTAACTTTTAATACGCCGTAGTCGCCTGTACTCGAATCTATAGCCACCTCAGTAGCTTTTTATGCTTTTTAGCATTATTTAATTTTAAACTTTTTTAAGGTCCACAAATGTGCTTTATAAATTCGTTGAATATGTTTCCCAAGTTTTCACACATTGTAGGGGAAGCCCGTAAGCATAAGGCATGGGCGAAGCTCTAACCCATCGCTTCGGAACTATTTTGGTAACGGGGTCGAATTTCATATAACAACTAATGGGCTTCTTACACTGGGGATATCGGCTCTGTTTACATAGTTGGTCCGGATCCGCGCTTTACCCACCTCTCCCGCCTCAGAATAAATTACCGTGCAACTTCTATTCTATTCCCAATCCCAAGAACCTACTGGAGTCGAGTCCACGAGTTTTGCCAACTTATCTTTAGTTTTCCACGCTGATTAGACATGCAAAATGCTATCAAACCACTATTGGCGCTATAAAACGCATTTTCTCGGCAGGTGCCAGGATGCAAATTAGTCTACTTATCACTAAATAGCAAATGGGAATAGCTCCGCTTTTTTCGCCGTAAGTTATGTGGCTCCAACTCAAAACCTAATGTGATCTCAATATTTCATTCTAAATACTTCGGCTTAGTTAATCTACATGGTCTTGAAAATATTACTGAGATGAGCATAAATAATTCCGAATTTCGATTGTAACCCTCGCCCTCGGTTGATCACGTCAACATAGTTTAAAATTCTTCATTCATAGCCTAACTACGACGGCATTTTATTCTAAAGATGCGTCTCATTCCCATTCCAGTTCCAGTCCCCAGTATTTGGTATGCACATCACAACTACCTTATGAAGCATTTATACCACAACAGATGCGCCAGATGACGACGCCCGACGAAGACTGAAGGAAAATCATAGGAACCGATTTAAAGTTGTAAAACAACAGCTTACCAGAACAGTTAGATTTCTTCCGTTGGAGAGTCCCTTGTAAATCCGTTAAAAGCGCTGCCGGATAACTTAAAAATTATCGATGCGGAATCCAAATATAAGAGCCTAAAACTCCGAGCAGAGTAAAAAAGATTCACGAACGAAGTTACGGGCTGTGATCACTTGTCGAGTAACCTACAAGCAATATAAAGGAAAATGGACATTAATTCCCAGCCTTTGATATAATTCATAGAGTTAGAAAATTCTGTCCCTTGCAGCTTGTCACTTGGTTTGTTTTGGACGGACAACGGACAAGTGCGCTCAGATGCCAATAGCTAGTAAATATAAATAAGGAGGTACCAGCATAGCCCTTAAATAAGTATTAGGATTCGGATGCGGAAGCCTTACCAAATTTCGACGCCGTGTATGCTCTTGGACACCTCCTTGTTGTCCGAAATCCAAAGTCAGAGGAGCAGGAGGAACGTCCTTCCTTCTCGGCTACGCAACCCAAACTGACAACGAAGTATAGAATGCCGAACAAGGGACCCTTCAACAAAAGAACGACCACGCACAAAACGGAAAGTCTGCTTCTCCTCGCTCTCCGTCCCTTAGCCTTGCACATATGTACCTATTTCGAATTTCGACGTCGCTGCTGGTCGCTGCTGATAATGGATAAGCTAAATCTGTAATCTGTCACTATACTGGCTTCGAGATACATAGTTTTTCCCATTCTAAGGGAAAATGATCACTACAGAAATAGATTTTGACGACGACGTTCACGCGAATTCAGTTCTTGCATTTTTACGTCTATGCACCTGCTATCTAAAATTATGCATGCGATAAAACTTTCGTAATTTGTAATCTCGTCTAGAGCTCCTGTTCACTCATATGTATTTTATCGCTCACTTTCATTATGATACGAGACCGAAGACCCACCTCGAAGTTAAAGTCAGGAGTTTGGTCAAACAGAATAACCAAATAGCTCTGTCAAGATAATTATGACTAAAACTGAACTTTCGATCTAACCTTAATAATACTATGTAGTTAATTAAAGAACATGGTTTCTTTGGGTTTGATTTGAGTTGGCAACTCATTCGTTTGACCCGATACCCGATGGTACGATGATGTTGCGTGATGCCTGACCACTGTTATCTATATAAAACTGAATAAATATCGAATTTTATAATGCAACCTATATCTGGTGCTCAATGTTGGACGCTTTACACACAACGCTAAAGATGCAAGAAGGATGTTTCTAAGAAAATTCAGACAGGGTATATTTACTTCCGTTTCTTGAAAACAAGATGGTCTGAAATCAGAAATCATGCTTAGACCCGATTTAAATAATCTGAAAGAATTATTAATCAGTATCGAGAGAATGCACAAAGAAACAATCGCAATAGTGAACAGTGTTCCAGTTTTGAATCCGTAACTCAACCTCCCTCCAATTCAAAAGGTTTGAATTTTGCAGTAGAAAATCCGTACTTATAAATACGCAGTTATTAAAATGGCGTTATTTGCATATAATACTTATGCGCTTCCCTAGAATTCACCAAAAATTTCTCTACTTTTGGGACTTACTTTCTGTGTTGAAAATTTCACCATCGGTAGTTCTTATAATTGAAGTAAATAAATATACGAAATTTGATGCCAAATGCAAAAGCAAGCTTTATAGCGCTGGTATCACGATGTGCGCAATATCCTATAGTATTCTACACTAGGTACCTATACCTATCCTTCTGTATTCGCAAAACTGAACTTCAAAATTGAGTTGAAATTCAATTAAATTCTACTTTACTGTCCAAATCAAAAGTGGATTTGTGTTCATTCTATGTGAAAATGAGTTATTTTTAGATTTCGACGTTGAAAATTTTGAACCCGGAAGCACATTTACTGGAAATCGGAAGAAACCAATGGAGAGAAAGTAGGGAGGTACCTGACCTTCAGGTTGTACAGAGGGAAGTGGGTGAGTCGGAAACGACCTCCCAGAAAGAGAAAGGGGTCGGCTTTCTCCATGCAAACTTTCCCTTTTACGCTTTCTCGGTTGAACTGCAAGGAGCCACTGATTGGCTGGAATCCGCTTTGTTGGTAGAGCAAGGAAACCGAGGTTTCTTTCCTGATCTCATCGGAAGATTTTGGCATAGGTCTGTTGGATCTCGATCTGAACAGACGTCACTGGCCTACCACTCATCTCTTCCTGGACACTTTGGGGACACAGCAGAAGAAGCTGTCCATCAGAAGACCAAGCTTGGACATTGGACATCACTGGGTCAGGCTGAAAAGGAAGCCTTGGAGACCTCACTGAACTTGCTGGATCGGACCGATCGCCTGTGGAGAGGAGCCCTGGGCATGGAGAACGCAGAAGGAGGACATCGACCATGGAACGATTCACCGGTGAAACGAGCAGAAGAGGACCATCCCGCCCTGGTATTTCACCGTAAAGACGAAGAGTCAACTGATGGAGCAGTTCTGCAACTTGAAGACCTCATCAACGCATATCGCCTTGAACGAGGACAACAAGCAGTCCCTGGTTACGAGAAGCAATCATTCGATGCCGTAGTAGGAGCACCTGCATGGAGCACCGTTTTCCCCTTTTTCCAATGCGCTTCAATACATGAACACCTCCTGGTAAGCCACTGTTCTTGATCTTTGGTGTTTCTTTCTGCTCGCCACTGCCATTGGATGAACCCGAATACATGTTGTTCTGTTTTCCAGGAACCCTACACTTCCAGCTCGTCGGGTTCCGAGACCGACTCTAGTTCTCCTGGGTCCTTGAGCGAAGTTCCAGTTGATGGGAATTTCCGGTACAGCATTCCGGCTCCAGTTTTACCATCACCAGTCGATTCCCAAGGACTCCCCTCATTCCAGCTCAACTCTTCTGGACACAATGGACTGGTGGCACGTCGAACGGGACAGAATTATCATGCGGACGAGAATGGACAACATCAAGAACCGGAAGTCGCTGCATGCACCGTCTTTGAACGTTCTCTACAGCCTATGCCCGGCGGACCACACTTCCGTCCATTTAAGCTGGAAATGAATCCAAAAAACTTCGCACTCAGGATTCAAGCCGTCGAACGGCAGCTATCCCAAGCTCCAATCATCTTCTACATCGAGACCAAGGCGTCCCAGCCACTCTACAGTACGAGCGATTTCATCGTCCGGGTCGCAAGTCCAAGCGATGAATTCTTCCCTGTGGTCACCGTTGAACAGATCCAGTACCAGCACCGCTACGTGTGCTCCTTCCATGCTCCTGAGCCTGGCGTTTATTTCATCAGCGCTTGCCTTGGAGGGGAGATGAGGCATATCTGCAACAGCCCGAATTCTATGTCCATCACCCGCTACTACGGAAACCAGCCGACCGCCCCTACCATGATCCGCAACTTGAATGCTGGACGGATCTCACTGGATGCACCTGGTGTTGTCATCTCTGGAACATCGAAGCTTTGGGGAATCTCCAGCGATCCTGACAACGACCGGGTAAGCTATCAACAAACCGATTCAAACGTGTCTGATGCTCGTTGTAATAATTCAAAATGAAATCTAATTCCAACATTTCTCGTATGATTTTTCAGATCTATGGTGCGGACCGCGATGGACATGAAGTGCTCGTATTCTCCATCTCCAGCGGACAAATCGCTCTCCAGGCCAAGTTTGATGCCCCGATTCCTCCTGGTGGAAATCCGTTCCGACCAACTGGAATTCACTACTGCCGAGCGTCTAAGCTCTTGTACGTGACGGATAAGGACAATCATCGCCTTTGCATCTTCGAGACTACTGGCAGAATGGTGGCGAGCTTTGGATCCAGCGGACATCGCGACGGACAATTCAACTTCCCGTGGGGCGTGGCTGTATCACCGGATGGAGAACTTGTTGCTGTAGCGGACTCCATGAACCACCGCCTTCAATTCTTCAGCAGATATGGACAGTTCCTGGGGAAGTACTCCGTGTTCGAGACCAACCCGTATGAATACCGGAGCGCGAACAATGGACTGGACTATCCTCGTGGAGTCTGCTTCAATGATACCGGTAAGTCCTTGCGCCAATGCTTTGCGATAAGATGCTGCGATTAAGGAGTGCTCATTATTGCTCACACTTTTCAAGGTGCCCTACATATCAATATCGGCAATCACATTCCTTATAATTTGTTTGGCTGCTTCTTTAATGCTGACCACATCCAGCGCGAATTCCGACTGGTTGTGCATCCGTTCTAATTCCTGGTTTTATTATTGTCTGTTTTCAGGCAGCGTAGTTTTCATCTCGGACTTCAGTTTGCACAACGTGATTATGGTGGATGTCGGGCGGTGCCAATCCCGGACTAGTCTCTGCCCAGCTCGCCGATTCAACCGCCCCCAAGGATTGGCCATGGACCCGGCCGGAAACTTGCTCGTCTGTGACTCTCGCAGTAATGGAGGTGGATCAATCCGAGTCCTCCGTCCTGGAGGAATTCTGGTGGCCTACATTGAAGGAACCTGCACTTCACGGTTCCAGGTGCCTAACGATATCACGGTCTGTCAAGGAGGAAATATCTGCGTCGTGGACTGCGGCGGAACTCGTCTCCAGATATTCTGAACATCAACGCCCCGTACCCCGTCCTAACGTTAACGTTAAAAGATTTCCATTCTCCTGTCTTAACGCTTTCGGTTTTCCGATTTAATTCAATTTCCCCTTTTCTATTGAATGTTATATTTGCGGAATTGCTTTCCTTTGTTCGTGTTTGTAATTGTCCTTGAACACGTTGATATGTAGGTCATAAAACAGTAAATCTCAAAAAATCCAAAAAATAAAACCGAATTTAACAAAAATCCAGAAAAGGTTTCTGTTTCTTGTTTCTGCAATCCGTAATTTATTCTCTGCATCGTGACAAATCGACCGCATTTAGTAAGAAAATCGATAAGAAGCGCATTTAATGCGCGCACCAGTATTAAACGGCCTTGAGCATAAGTAGTCCAGATTCACAATTAGTAGATTTGAATGGGTGTAGCAGCGGCTCAGCATGTCGTCTCCGAAATTGATCAGTGTGGCTTTTCGTTAAACAAGGGTAGTAGGCCAGTCAGTCCCTATTACTGGAATCAGTTTTTAGTTTGTTCAATCGCTCTGGAAAAATGTCACTGCCAAATTTACTGTGAATTTTTGCATTCTTAAAGAAGTCAAAATCTGCTTGCAACTTACAACTACATACATATAGCATCAAATGGAACAAGAACTTAAACTAAATATTCTGAAGCAGACTAAACGAAGAAACTGGTTTTTAATTTAATGAAAATTTAGAATTGAATTCCAATTCCAACCAATGCATCCAGTCAAGCCTAGGCCCAAGACTCCAAGTACAGAATGGGTGCACGCACATGTGACTGTGAACACAAGTGTGTATGTGCCCGTGCCCTCGTTGTTGGTAGTTTGCCGTATAGAAGCCGAATTTCGGGCTGAGTGGGCTCCTGGTGTAAATTCCATTGTTGTTCTTAAGATTAGTTGTTTGGGTAGTATGTAGTAGTAGGAAGGAGCCTCGTGGTGGTGCGGAGAAGAGTCGATGATTGCATTACCTGCGAAAGTGCCCGGAGTAAAAGAACAGCCTTCTACCCCCTAATAACAACTCCACGACTTTACAACAACCCTCCGCCTTGGAAGCGTCTTCAGGTGGAACTGGATTGTTGCAATAGGAATCTTGTCTTTCTGAGCACTCCAACACAACAATCGACTTCAGCAGACCTCGGATTTGGGATGTTAGTGCATATGCAAGGTTTACTTACTACTTCATGACCTATTCATGGCATATTTCAGAACTGAGTAAAAATGTCCAGTCGAGATAAATTCTTTCAATGTTTTGTTCAAGACGTCCGGAAGAAACCTGTCAAATGCATGGAAATTATGCTATTTCGAAAAACCGACAACTTAAATATTTGCCACAATTAAAATTCGTTGCTATTAACTGTCAAAATTAAAAATAATTTCTCGAAATTCTAATTTTTCCCCATTTTCGATCTTTCTTTGCGGCCAGAAAACCTCGAAATAGTAGTTGTAGTTGTGCACCGTTGCGTTGCAGTAAGTTTTAATTTGGCGTATTTAAGTCGTCTACCGAGTATGAGAAGACTAGCTGAAAGCCCGTCCTACGGACGGAGAAACCATAACCAAGCATAATACCGGTTTAACCGTTC
>VNWX01001660.1:0-14438 GCA_009869905.1 Ceratophysella communis | reverse complement strand
GTGATTGTGTTTAGTGGACATGAAATTTCCCGGTGTTTCTGGACAAGGCGGAATGTTCTCGACAGCTTCATTCAAAGAACGGATTTTTCGACGCTCAAAGAGTCATACTTCAGTTTCAGTAGTGAAGAGAGGTGTGTTTGATCATAATCACAGATTAATTAGGGCTTTGTTTACGTAAGGTCGGGTTTCATGCTGCAGGTTATGTAATATGTGTATAGTAGATCTGTGCCATCTTTTCAAAAAAAAATTAGGGTCGAACCGAATGCGGTAGCGTTTATAGCACTACACACTAAATCCGTATATTTATTTCATACAAGGAATTTATATGCGGAAAGCTTTCCGATACTTTGGCAAATCGCATGAATATTCCGTTTGTGCAAACAGTACGGAACCCTATCATTTATTTCCATACATCCTCCAGTTAGCATGCAAAACATAACGCTTTGTTCCTAAGTGTTTCATTACTTCGAAAAATTTGGTATAAAAGTACTTATTGGTAAGGGTACTGAGAAAGTCCTCTGACGCCGAACCTTTTGCCCGGAAATTCACGATCATGCCCTTTTACTGAAATTGAATGTCATTCATTCATTCGACTTTTCTGCTAATTACGTAACACTTAATTAAAACCATTGTTTCTTTTAATTTTTTTGCAGACAGTGGAAGCTCTGAAGGGAACAATTCTGGAGCTGTCACGAGTAGTTCTCCTGTTTCCAAACGCCGAGTATTTAGCGGGTAAGTTTATGAAAAAGCACGTTGAGCCTCTTTGCTATTGTACTCGTAATACTACAAATAATCATTAGTTAATTGTATTTAATCTCTTAATCATATGTGAGCTCGAAATTTATTCCCAGGCTTATTTGCTTTGATATGTAACCACTTCAAGCTTTGTATCTCAACTCGTTTCTACTGTCATGTATAATAATAAGCCCTTCCCTCAAACTGCCATCACGAGCTGAGGCAGTGCACTATGATTTACTGCATAGAATAACACAGTTTGAATGAGGCTGGATTCGCCACAATGACTAGCGACTAGCTTATTTCCTCGTAATTGCGTTTTGCTCAAGTACCCGTGCCGAAGTCCAAGTAGTGTTTGTATAGAATAACGAGATTTACTGGAGAAAGCAGCAGTGGGACGAGAGCGAGAGAAAGTCCAGCGTTTGCTCATTTCGCCATGGCTTATTGTAACTGTCCTTTGTACTGTAAGTTTTGTGCATTACAAAATGCGGAATATCGCGTTACTTTTTCGACTTCTTATCGGCTTATTTACGACAAGTTGTAGCGTCAAATTTTCAATACTAATTCACAGAACTATATTTTTTGAATATGGTAGTAGCTGATACCGAATCGAAAACCAAGGCGCACATTTTTTTATATTCGAAATACGAAAACGGAAAAATAAGTTTGTGTGTCTGTGTTTTGGTGTGTTGGTTTGGCACAGATCAGACTGTTGTACCAGTATTCTCATTCTTATGTCTCCAAGGAAGATTATATTTTTAGCATCTATATTACCCTAGCTATTCCATTCAAAGCCAGACCAGTTTATTGAGATGAGTGGGTGAAATTCTTAGTATAAAAAACCTCTCAGATTTCCACAAATTGGAAAACAAAGAGAAACGAAAATGCTTCAAGTATCTACTCTACTTTCATTGAAAGGCTTTCATCTTGACTAAATTTTGTTTTACCCACTCAGTATCACATATCACATACCACAGAAGCTCTGTCTTTGTATTTTCGAGTTTTTGAAAGCGTCTAGCTTTTGTTATTTTTCTGGTGAATTGGATACAGATAATAGGTCGTTTTAGCTACTCGACTCTCTGCTCTGCTATCACTGGAAAATACTTTGAATTCCATGGACGAATATTCGATCTGATCCTCATCCATTATTTCAGTATAGCTCATGGAAATCCAAAATACCACAGTAGCATTATGATGAAAGGGATTTACATTTTGTATTCGAAAGCTTCTCAGAAAACCCCTGAAACCAGCTCATCGTTAATATTCATGATTTCATGATGGATTTTGGGGGTATAAGCTTCATTCTTAAATGTCAAAGTTTATCATTCTCCGAATTATTTCAAATACGAGAAAAGTTTATGAGACAGAAATCCCGAACCTAATTTCCACTACGTCATTTCCAATTACAGAAATTCAGTCAATCTAATACCCACTAATTCCTAATGGAGAAAGTCAGGCTAATCTCCAGCAGACTATTACCACGAATAGGTTACGTGAGTATGCAGCCTTAGTAATGCAATATCCAGTCGGACTATCGCGTTTCAAGACAATGGGTTAATGATACGGTAGCTCATTCACCTGTGGCCCAACCCACCCATTTCAACTTCAACCTGTTGTTTTGTTACGTGGCTGGCGATTTAGACTGACCCAAATTCATGAATCACGAGAGGCAGTATATTTTGCTCAAGTCCCTTTAGATTTGTTTAAGTGCTATTGCCCCCTGCACATTACCCACTCATATGTTTGTTTCTATCGAATGCGGAGGCGTTTCTAGTGTTTGCTTAAGCTTATATTTGGTCTACTTTTTGACTCAAGGAGTTTCTAAAAATAGAATTCTTAGTTTTTAACCTGTTTTCTGTTCTATTTTTCCTTTTTCTAGGAAATGGCTACCTCTCACCTTTACGGAAACTAAGTCAAGGAAAATTGAACTCAAGCAGCGACGGAGCAGGCAAATCTTCGGTACCTCTACTGAAAAAGACCACTTCCGATAAGAAATTAAAGGTAAGATCAAAAAACGTTTTTTTGCCTGTCATTCCCAGTTTTTGCATACATTTCTAAATCGCATGCAAAATGCAGAAATCAAATTCAAGCCCATACTTTAGCCCTTATCAAGGTCGATTTTTCATCTTATGTCATGCTTAGGGCTGGGATTACTTTAGCACACCTTAGCTATTCAGGTAGCATAAGTACAATGGACTCCTTTCGCCTTGCAGGTTGTATGAGTCTTGACTTTGCTGTAGTATTATAAATCTAAAGTCAGGTTTCTATGTATGCATATAAATTAATCCGTATATGGTGTTAGAGCTTAACAATGGTTGACATCGGAGAATGCCAGCGTCCTCGTCGGCATGTACAATGGACTTGATATCTAATTAAACACGTACTCCCTGCACGAGGTAGTACGGACAATGCCGTAGTAAAGTCAGGTTCATATGATAGCTTGGTAAAATTGAAGTTTGGTTGGCCTCATTGTCACTTTCGAGCTGGGGTTGCTATCCTTCGACCTGAGTGCTCAGGATCGATCTATTGTTCAAATTTAAGTTTTCCAGGCATATTTTTTTCTATAATGGCAGGTCTTAAGCCGGCATTCGAAATTTGAAATTTGCCGGGATTCGAGAAATTTTTTCGTATATCTGTACGGGATTTTCCCTATCAAAATTTACATAGGTATTTCTTGCACTATGCACTGAAAAATTGAGTGCTGCCTTAATTTTGTCCAGTACACTTGTCAGTCAAATTTGATCTTTGATCTTGATCCGTGTGTCATCTCCATATCTGTCGTAATCAATCTTAAAAGGGGCTGTCCAGTTTTGTGTTTAAAATGGACACAGGGTATGAACTTGAACCCATTTGTGTCATGTCTCCTAGCCCATGCTAATGAAACATGTACCTTTTCTATTCAATTGACTTGTAAAATGAATAGTGATTGTAATCCAGTGTCAGCTTTGATTATCTTTCATCTGTGATAACTGTGTGTGGCGGTGAAATATTAGGATTTCCATCGGGTTGTAAGTTTGAAGCCCGTGAATTTTCATTAAAAGAAATATATTTACATAATACCCATAAATGGAAACTTGTTAATTTCCATCAAGAAAAGTGTCTAATCACGCAAGTTTACTTTATAGTGAAATTACAGGTAGAAGTAAATGATTTTTTATTCTTTTTATTGAATTGAAGACGTACCTAACTCAGTTTATTACACACAATCGGGATTTCCCTTGCGATTACGTATTAGGTGCTTAACGTTAAACATAAGTATGTATTAGGCATGGGAGTTTTGGTGGTCCTTGAGGAAGTAATCCTCGTAATTCTGCCAATTCATGTTCGTAGAGATAATATAATTATTTTTGCAATCAATCGCTCGTATTATACGACTGTTTATTTTTTAAGTTTTACAATGAAGTTTTGCCTGTAAAAGTAAACGAATTTTTAAGTTGCTTTATCGATTGATTCACGTATGCATTTCATTCAAAATTTTCTGCCTAAGACACTGACGCAGACAGAAAGCCCTGTAATTTTCGAAAGAGAAACTTTTATACTTATAAACTTGAAACGGGTCAAGAAATCCTTGACTTTGTACATGTTTATGTGTCTGACCTTCTTCGTCAAATTAAGTAATTGTGTGCATGTTCACAATTACTCAGTGCTTTTCTAATAATGTGTCATGTTCTTTAGCTCTCTATTAGTAAATATATGGTATGTTGTAAGTTAAAACTTCAAGTTTCTGCTGACAAATTAGCCGTGACTAACTCTGTTCAACAGCAGAGCTATTGCCATAAATGGTTCGGAAGGTTTAATTCAAAGCTCACATCAGAAATGACAAGGTTCTAAATAGACAAGTACATTGTGTTCCTGTAGCACCTAAAAGGAAGTAAAGCTAACATTGACCGGCGTGGAACTTATTTAGTCAGGAAATAACTTAAGATTAGAACTTAAGGCTGAGAGTTTAATCGAGAAAAATAAGAGAAAAATCGTATGTATAATACGGTAATTACACGGCTTTTTGAAACCGGAAGTGAACTGGCCTTCAACTTTTTAACTTCAAATGAGTTCCCTTGAAATAAACGTACCGTGATTTTGAACGGCGGGAACTATGGAATATCCTGCTATATTAAAATGGCGCCTAACTCGTAATACCTACTCCAAGCCAAAAAGCTCCTCCATGCGTACCTCATAAACCTTTTAATTCCTAAATTGAGTGCAGCTTAGATACGTGAGCTTGACTTGCGCCTGAAAATGACTTAACGACTTGTTTTTCGGGTCTAATAAAATTTGGAGTTTTATTAGTTTCTCCAGTTTACCGCATACCGCATTAATTTCGTTTCGACCAATAACTAACCAGAACACACAAGCCGTAACCAGAAGCCAGAATAGCTCACGAATCTTATTATTGCTTCTGCAATGAAATCATATTAACTTTTATTTTCCTTTGAAAACTTCATTTCTCCAGAATTTCGCCTTAGTCAATCCAGTTAAGGCTGGTTTGAACCTGGAGACTTGAAGCGATAATTTTTAATGCTATTGACGTTTGTTCTTGAACATGTAATGCTCAAGAGAGTGTGCGAAAGAATAATGGGTGTTTATTGTTCGTTTATTGACACCTGTAATGGTCTTGGCCGGTGAAACGACTTTAGTTTTCATGAATTGATCGAGTTTAGAGGATGTTAGCTTTCGTAGACCAGGTTGAGCTCGTGAAGTTGAAATCCTTGTATAATTCGCTGGTTTGTTCCAAAATATTATACGAATATCATTTAGGCTTTACCGGGAATTTTGTCTAGACTACTAGTTTCATAATTTGATGTTGCTGCCACGTGTGTTCCATTTGGGGCGTAGCTGCTGTATAGAATGTGTTTATTACTAAACTGACTGTTTGCGGTTTCTGGGAAGCTTGGATTTCGTTACTTCTGGTTTCATTTGATTAAGATAATCTAGTTTAGTTCAAATCTTTGAATCCAGTTTTTGTGTGCCACTGACGCGACGCCCTTAAATTTAATAAATTCTATACCTGGAATCAGAAAGCTCTCAGATCGTTATATAGTGTGTCTGCTGCTGCACAAACACTTAAAACGCTGAAATTCCTGCAACGTTCGCTCAACCTAATTAGTTCGTTGAAACAGCTAGGTTCTCATTTCAAAGAATATACTGAATCGTCTGCATTCTGTAATCTTCAATCTGACACGAACACACGTGTATCTAGTTCATTAGGTTCAGAAGGTTTTTTGGAGTGTCTCATTTTGGTTTTGATTGAGCCTAGCGCCGAGGCAGCAACTGTGAGCACCTCGCTGAACGAATTTCCTATTACCTATGTTATCTGTCTCGGATTCGGATAGAGAATCTCAACCTCATTCCATTTCCACTTTTCAATTTGCGGCGGATGACAGGTGACGCTGTGTAAATAAATGGGATTTAAATGAAGAACTAGAACTGGATAGAAATACAAATAGCAATCTCACTCAAGTCGAGGTTCTAGGCTTGTGGTGAATCAGGGAATCCTCAACTGTGTTCAGTTGGCTTGTGTGACTTGGCATTTTATGCAAACGTAGACTGCTTCGCTATGAGGATGTCTTACTTTAGCGTAAAAAATATTAAAAGGATCCGTTGACGGACGAGATGAAGAAGACTGGTTGGCTCTGTGTAGCGATTTCGGGACAATTTGGTTGCAGCATTTCGGCGTCGGTCAGTTGGGCCGCGGGGAATTCGAATTGGTTTAAAGCTTTTAAAGGGCTGATCCTCGCCTCGCCGCTTGGGAAAATTCCGTAATTTTTTTAGGCTTGTTGTCGTCATCGTCCTGTCAAACTGACCAGAAGGAATTTACCGGTTACTTCGACACCCAAATACCGCTGACTTGACACTTTCGAGATGTATTTTGTATTTCACTTTCGGTGTGGGCTGTTCAATCGAAACCAAAGTCGCCTATGAAAGATTCAACTGTAAAAATTTCCATAAACCTTTCTGGCTTCCTCTTGAATTCCCTATGCAAAAATTCAAAAATCTAAGCTTGAGTATCTGATCATACACTATAACTTCTGACTTTTTCCAAATGTCTAAGCCGAAGCCCAAGACAGTGTACGGTGTACTGGCAGAAGGTATAGGAGAGAGCAGCGTATAATTCACACATTCTTCATCCTCTCTCATCGGTGTTCTAAATCTAGACTTGGAAAAGAAACGCTTTTATAATAAGACCTGTAAGGTTTTACCGACTATATCAAGGATTTTTGCAGAGCTTGGAGCTCCTGCCTATCTACTGATGTCGACGGCGTCTGGAGCTTTGGAAAATGCAAATTGTCGAGAGCTTTAAGTTTTAAAGTTTTAAGACAAGAGGCTATGTTCTAGTAATATAACGTGTATTTTTTGCATATAACTAGTAGCCAATAGCGCGTAGCCTTCTTCTGTGGTTTGGTTTTTGCAAAGAGCTTTAATATTACACAACGGAACCGCAGTAGTGGGGCTGTTGTTGGGAAGCATTAGGCGTCTGTTTGTGCACGCCATTCCCTTGCTTCCATGCCACGACCAGGCAGTTAGGTATTAATAATATCATCATTGAAAGTTCTGGGATTATTCCTTTCAACCCACAACGACTCGACGCTCTGTCGAATTAATTCACCAGTCTTTCCTCGTCCAAGAGGAAATATTACATTCAAGTGGGCATTATTGCTCTGCTTATCCAAACAGTGCTCCTCCGGTAGATAGGAAAGCAGGCTTCCTTAATTAAATTTGAGCAGTAGACAATCTGCATTTTCAGTGCAAACAGAGGCTGAGGCTGGTTTTCTGATACTAATATTTTTTGAAATTGATAAGGAGTAACTTCCAACTTTCCCAAAGGAAGTCGTGGTTTTTGAGTTTTTCTGGTTTATGACTTGTTCAGTGCAGTTACTGTCCATTGTCGTTGTGGAGGCTGGACGGAAGGGAGTGCCTCGATCCTAACAATTGGGGTCATTATTTAATAGGATTGCTCAACTAGTCATTGTTTCTACTGTGTGTACGTCTTGGGGACGACAGGACCTTAAATTTCCATTGAATGGATTTGACTGTTGTTTGGGCTAGATAATTGAAGTTTGTCATTGACATTTTGAAAGTTTTACGATACATATTCAGTGGAATACAGACACAGGACACAGACCTCTGGCTTCAGATGAGTAAATAAGTTTCAGAAGCAGAGCATCATTTTGTTTTGACAGTTTTTTCAGATTTATTAAACTGTCTGGTGACCTGAGAGTGTAGCCGGGTTTCGTGTGTGCATTATTTATATACCTTCGAAAATGAAGAAATTTCTGGGACCCTTCCGAAGTATTTCCAAAGGTCTGCGGGACAAGGAATCGTCCCCGGATCTGGACGCTCAGAATCAGAATAATGACGAAAAAATCGTTAATTCAGAAGATCATTTGGACAAGCCTGTGCTTCGATCCAAGCCGAAGAAAGGCAAGAAAGGGTCAAAGGGTATGGGATTCAGTGGTGATGTGAGCCCGCAAAATCAGAGCGGAGCAAACTCCCCGCAGCCTGTGCGGGCGGGATCGTGGGCGGCTGGAGCTGGATTTATGATAGAGCGTCCTTCAGGTCGAGCCAATTCAGCCTTCATTCCCAAGTCCTCTGGGCTTGGAAAACATTCGTCTAAGGGACTTCCGCACAAGTCATGTTCTTCACTGCTGGAAGATGTGAACAGACATATATTCACGACAATGGCGGGCGTCATTTCGGAGTCCTGTCTTCCTGAGGTTCTTATTTTTCCGCTCTGTTTCCTTTAGATTTGTGTACGGGTTTTCGGTCTGGCAAATTCGGTTAACGTTATCTAGTTTGACATTGTCAGGAGTCAGGAGCACTATACTGGCTCGTCGACATTAAGGGCACATTCGAACGTGTGCCTTATCAGAGCACGTAAAATTGGCCCTTGCGCCTGAATGAAACTCGTTTTGTGGCCTGGCAACTTCCCTAATCGCTTTTGACCCTTGTGACCTCGGCTGGAGTAGATATGGCAGTAATCATGGAGTCCCATCTCCAGTCAGGGCTATATTATCATGGTGTTAGCAAATGCCTCAGTCGTTGTCCTGGTACATTGAATGTGTCTTTGGTTTCCTGTCATAATTTTTTTGCTGGGTTACTGCATGCTTGACTGCACATTGACAGTGGAGGTCTTGCGGGTCGACGAAGTGAAAGTTGATTGGAAGCCCTGGTTTGGGCTGCATGGTCTCTTTGCTCAGTCTTTTGTACTTTCTCCGAAAAAATGATAAAGGCTTTTGGCACTTCAAAGAAAACGAGGCTGTAATCCCAGCATTCATAAGCCGCTCTGTTCTTATGTCTTGGAATGAGAGCGGCATTTCATGAAGCTTCATCTCTTGTCAGAAGTTTTGCTGTCTGGAGTCAACGGAAGACTGAGCAGAGGGCTGAAGTTTTAATTTCATTAATTTAAGGCATGACTCTGCAGTCATAACGGGTTTTACAAAGAATGTGGTCTCGGGAATTTTTGACAATTTTTATCCGGGTTCTTTGTAATTAATTGCATTGTGCTTTTGGAATTTGAACTATGTGGGTGGAGAAATTATATCAGGGTTGACCGAGCTGTATCATTACGAAATTTGGCATATTGTGAGGCTCAATGTGAAAAAAGGCTGAATAATTACATGTATTTATGCTGGTATTTTTCTTCTGTGTAGGTATATGTAATATATACACTTTTTTTTTTAAAAAAAAAAAAAGCAATTGCATATTACATCTGCGTTTCTGCAAATTGTATATTTTCTCGGGTATAGATCCTTAATCTGAACTGAAGTAAGACATAATGCCTAATATGTAGCTCAATTTTTCAACTATATACCATTTCATAATAAGTAGGTACTTTAGTTAGGCATTTATTACATGTTGAGAATTACCCGGGATCTATTCATAAATACGCTTTTTCATATTAATCGACCAAATGCATTATAATTCATGCTTTGATATAGGTTTATTTGTTGTTAAGCCGGCGAAATACCACAAAATATTCCAGACATTCGTGTACCCGCATTCTGTAGGTACATATGTGCAGGCACCAAGTAAAAATTACCAATACATGACCATCATCTTTGCTCGATACATATAAAATTGCGGTGCTCATTGAAGCCTGATGTCTAATTAAGCTTAATTTTGTTTTTAATTAGCTCCAGCCTGCGTCTCCAACGACGAACACGGTGGTGACGAGCGATATGGGCAATAGTCGTTCCTCAGCCCAGCCCGAAGACGACGAAGGTCCTACAGCCGCAGAGCGGAAACCAATTCGGAGCATAAGTGGCGGAGACCTTGGCCGAACTTCCGCAGAGCCGAACGGAGGTGACGAAGCGGACGACGAAGTAGAAGTCCCTCCACCCATGAAACCCATTTCCGAACAGTTGTTGGCAGCCACTGCTAATGCCATGTGTGATGAATCAAAAGCCAAACGGGTACGTAAACACTAAAGATAAGCTCACTAGCTCAGGAATTTTAAAATCTAAATCAGCGCTGCCAACCCATTGCAAGTAGAATTTTCCCTGTAATACCATGAGTTGTTTGATTAACGTTTGAACGTTGACGACTGACGTTTAATGGCACGAATGGCTATTTTAGAATTCGCCGTCATTTCCTAAACGAAACAGTGGAATTTCAAGTTGCAGAAATAATGTATTTTTTGCGGTGACCGGTTGTTGCCTGATTCAACCGTTTTAGCGCCTAATTTAATACTACCGCTACAAATCCACTAATCCTTTACCATATTGAATCTCTGAATTCTGACTCCAGTAAATCATGTATTTCTCATCTTCCTAATCTGATTATGGTTATGCAATTTGTTCCCCCTGCTAGTCTGCTAGTATGCCCTTAAAAGGGAATGATGGATCATCTTCCACGACTTGTACCACGGCGGAGCTCGCTACTGAGCTCGAGCAAATCGTCCGTGAGAGAATGGTTGGTCATGGTGTTTTTTACTGAACATTTAAATTTCAAATCAAAAACAAAGTGCATGACAAATTACACTACATTTACTTCTGTATCCCGTTTTTTAATGATTTTTGTATTCCATACCATTAGCATGTTCAATAAGCAAAAGCACTTGTTTCTAACATAAGATTTTTTGAGCTTCAAAACAAATATGCGTGAAAAGAGCCTTGGGTTCATTTCAACCCTAAAATAACATATTTTGTTGCCGTCGCTTCCAATTTTTCAATCTCATGTTAACCCACATTTTGTGTTGTGATAAATTATTCCACTTCTCTCTCTGTCCTGCCCACATTGCTCCGTCTTGTGCATTATGATTTATGGTAAGATTAGAGGTCGTGCTTTCGTTTCAAGACGTCAGTTTAAGCTGTTCCACCCTGGAACACGGCATGAGAAGTTACACGACGTTTTCGCTTGACTAAAATCAACAGTCGTTATTCGGTCTAAGTTTGATTTTCGAGCGTGCCTCGAGTTTTATGCTTCTTAAGGTCGAAACTTCCGTGGTCCAGTTAACCATTTACAGCATGAGATGTCACGCACAGAATATTATTTATGTGTTGTTTTGGTTTTTGTATTTCTGGTTTCACTTTCATTCTCGCTCTACATGCCCGAAGTTTTTCTTGGAAATAACAATGCCCTAATTCCCATTTATAGGAACAGCACTCGGAGCGTGACCATATTGATCGACTGAGTGACCTAACGCTCGACTCTGAGGAAGGGGGTCCTGGTTCTTCCGGAACGGCGCGCCAGGGACTCCCAGTACTTTCCAACCTAGTCTTCTCCGACTTGGACTCGTCAGTCAAGACGGGGAACGGGAGCGTGATGACCGAGACGCCGGACTCAGGCCCTTCTGAGGGAGAGGATGAGGTCACACTGGCTATCAAGAAAAGACGCTATGTTCTGCAAGAATTAGTCGAAACGGAACGGGACTATGTCCGTGACTTGGGTGAGATTGTTGAGGGCTACATGGCTGTGATGCGAGACCCGAATGCGGATATTCCAATGCCGGAGGATCTCCGTGGTGGACGAGATAAGATCATTTTTGGAAATATGGAGGCAATCTACGAGTGGCATCGAGAGTAAGTTATTATCAGTGATATATTACGTGGATATCGCATAACTTATGCAACATACTGTACAAATTGCAGCTTCTAAGCTCCAGCGCAGGAACCATTGGTATCAAATTCCATAGGAAACGGGCGCTGCCTGTTATCTATTATCTAACAATAGCGAGTTCCTATTATTAAATACAGTAAAAATCCCTGTTTTTTGTTGTTCGAAAGCTGACGGAAACTCTTCTCCGAACAAAAAGCAAACTTGACTTTTACGAAGGCGGAGAAAAGGAAGCTGATACTATAATGTATTAATGATGTTATTCTTTTCTTTTTGCCTTTGTCAAAACATTATATAGTACCTTCCTCAAAGCCCTGGAGAAGTGTCTCGAACATCCCGAGGAAATAGGCCCACTTTTCAAGCGCTACGAGAGGAAGCTCCACATGTACGTTGTCTACTGCCAAAATAAACCCATGTCGGAATTCATCGTTTCAGAATACATCGACACCTTCTTTGAAGTAAGTTTCTTTTGAATTTGCAATTCGTAATGGTTGAAATATCGTAGAGTTTCGTCTTCAAGCATGAGAGGTTAAAGCGTTAAACCAGTTGAACTGAATCAAATGATCCGTTATTTCACTAGAATGTTTAGTATATACCTGCTGCCGGAATTAAAATGGAAATATAGGAATTTTTCTTGTCAGCGTGCCATACTGAGCTGATCTGGTAACATACGCACCTTGTCAACGCTAAAAGTAAAGGAAATGTTTGACTAGTGTGGGCGATACGGTTTTACGATTCAAATGAGACTTCCACGCTGTCCAATCCTAATAGCTGGTGCTTTCGAATTCCTTAACATTTTATTGATTATTTTTCGCTATTGACGGAAGGAGGTGACGGTATTAGTGTAAAGTGTATCGTAAATTATTGGGGCCGTCAATTTTATTGATTCTGTCCGACAAGAATCCTAGACGCGCGGTTTATCTTGAGGATAAGGGCCAGGTGTAACGTGTAGCAGTTTCGCGTTGAAAACATTTTCAAGGCTACGGCGACACATTACGAAAAATAACATTGTAAAATATTTTGCTAATTAATTTCCTGAAAATTCGTTTTGCAGGACATTCGCCAAAAACTAGGACATAAGTTAACTCTCTGTGATTTGCTCATCAAGCCCGTTCAACGGATCATGAAGTATCAGCTCCTACTCAAAGACATTCATAAGTACACGGAGCGAATTGGGAATCAAGCTGAGAT
Organism: Ceratophysella communis; assembly: GCA_009869905.1. Taxonomy (NCBI): domain Eukaryota; kingdom Metazoa; phylum Arthropoda; class Collembola; order Poduromorpha; family Hypogastruridae; genus Ceratophysella; species Ceratophysella communis. The sequence goes on along the minus strand of VNWX01001660.1, from coordinate 1,460 downwards.
TGAGACCCTCAAACAAGCCTGTAATGTCATGCACGTCGTACCTAAAGAAGCCAATGACATGATGAATGTGGGACGACTTCAAGGTTTCGATGTGAGTTTCCAGACCTTATTTAGTTATTTATGCGTATTGACTCTCAGATGTTTTTGTCAATCCATGTGAATTTCCAGTCTATAAAAACAAAGAGGGATATTAATGTTAACTTTGTTTTTGTTCGTTTTTATAGACGATGTCGATTTTTGATTCTGATGCATTGTTTTTGTTGTTTTGAAATTCACAGGGTAAAATAACAGCCCAAGGGAAATTGTTAATGTTTGGTCCATTGACGTGTGCGGAGGGAACTTCTGCTCTGAATTTCAAAGGCAAGGAGCTCCAGGTCTTCTTCTTTGACCAGAATATCATCTTCAGTGAAGCCGTTGGGAAGAAAACTCAATTTTCCAATCCTGTCTACATCTACAAGGCTCATATCCAAGTATGTTCATTTCGCACAAGCTAATGGGTAGTTTCGATGCATTGAATGATTTTACGCTCACATTAACATTCTCATTTAGCGCGTCGAGCACAACTCAGCACCTTATTATCCTCGAAATTTTGTTAACGACCGCACCAATTACTCAAGGTTCTTTTATTAATGATTTATAATGCTTCCAACAACTGCATCCTCTCAAGTACGACACGTGGGCATTTATGTGTGGACGTGGATGCTTCACAATTATATTTCATTGAACCAGAATGAGACTTTTGTTTAAACGCGCAGAGCATTCTGAAAGAGATTAATGCCTGCTGTTGATTGCTGTCAGGAAGGAGTGATAGGAATGGAATGCTTCGAACATTGAAGCAGACATACTTTTGTAGTCTTCCATAGTGCCCAGGCCCAGGGTGTGTCCCTCCCGTCAATTGAGAAATGAGTATTGATGTTGGGCACGAGAAGAAGTCTACTCTGTAGTGAATTACGCGCAGCAGGCGCAATGTGATAAATAGCTAACTCCACAAGGGTCTAATAGGCTCAAGAAGGTTTTTGAGCATTTTTCACATAGAAGCTCCACTTATTAGAAGAAGCACTGGCTGTCTTCTAGCTGATACGAAACTCTCATTTGTTCTCGGCCGAGGTCTAATCTTGCTCTTGCCTTCCAGACACTATATAGCTTTTTGCAGACTAATCCGCTTCGGGCGTTCCGAAAAATCGTCGCATGGCAAAAGCGTACAGATTTCCGTCCGATGCGACGGATTTTGGTCGTTTTTTTACTTTTTAATAGAGCACAGTACCCGCAGAATTGTCAGAGCGCATTAAAATCTGCATTTCCAATTTAATTGAGTTATCTCTCCCGGGAGCCTTAGTCCCAACCCCATTACAATTACTATAATCCGAACCGAATAAAACCCTGAAGTGAAAGACGTGACTGGACATTCTAAAGAGGCCTTATCCCACAGTCCTCGTGTCAATCTTGTCAACTCTTGTCAC
>VNWX01001659.1:0-14439 GCA_009869905.1 Ceratophysella communis | reverse complement strand
CTTCCTGTCTGACTCATGAAATTCGCAAGCAGCGTTCTACATACTACAGGCCTCTACCCATCAAGTTTGCACGTTGTATGTTTTTGTTTCATAAATCATTCTCAATTAGGATACGATGAGTGCTATTAAACATCCGTAGTCGAATTAGGTTCAAGTTCACAGATTATTTCGTCCTAATTTTAACCAGACTGTTCTCCCATAGGTATTCTGCTGTAGAAGAATTTGTAACTTTTATGTTCCTATTGGCATAAAGAATTTTAGTTTGAAATTCAAAGGAAATATGTATTTTCATCTTCCAACAATAGCAATTATAATATTAATTAGTTGTAGAGTCACTGTACAAGAAAATTCCGATTCCCAGGATCCTGATTCCGGAGTTTGTCTACCTTCAAATGTGTGTGATCGTTTACGGGCTCTAGAAGCACGAGATTCTCAATTTCTACGTCGAATCAATTCTTTGGAACAAGATGGTATCGCATTTTTTTCTAAAGCATAAGATTTTGAACTAAATTTTACTAAAATTCTGGGTAAACCTAATTTGAGCAGTCTGGAAAATATCAGCGGATAATTTGAGATGGTCAGCTTGCAGCGAAGGACCCTGTCGTTGTTCAGCCCCGAATTATGTTGTTAACTGTTGGCGTCTTTCGTTAACGGAGATTCCTGGTCAACAGACGCTTCCCAAGGATACTATTACACTGTAATTTCCAAAGTGCATTTCTAAAATCTACTACCTTTATTTTGAACTTACGGGTCTAATGCAAATGCTATGAACAGGGATTTAGGATCAAACAAAATCGCCTCGATTCATAAATACACTTTTAAAGGCCTTTTCAACCTGGTTCAGTTGTAAGCTTTCGTTTAAAAAACGCCATTGGTAAGTAATTCAAAATCACAACAATTCTCCATAATTCAACTCGTATTTTAGGGACCTTTCGAACAATGAATTGGACTACTTGCCAGATTTGATATTTGAAAAATTGGAAAGTTTGAAATATCTGTAAGTTACAGCAATTCGATTTTCAAATATTTAGGTTCATACATCTTACGTTTTTAAATGGTATTTTCCATCTTTTTTCAGAATGCTCCAGCAGAATAAAATCCAGAGTCTTGGAGGAAGCATATTTCAGGATTTAAAATACTTGGTAACGCTGTAAGCACTGATTCGATTATCTATATTCTAACTTCAACCAGTATTTTATGATTCTATTTCGCTTTATTTTGATTACACTTTTTTCTTTTTTTTAAAGTTGCATTTTAGAATTACTGATAAAGTTCTTTTGATATTCAACATTATAAAAAAGTTGTAAATTTTCGAACAATTCTTACCGATGAGCATTGTGCGAGGATTTAATCGTGTACTCTTTCTTATTCCAATTAGAGATTTATCCGACAACCACTTATCAAACTTCCAAGCGTCACAATGGTCGGGTTTGAACTCTTTGACGATGCTTCTGCTGTCGAGAAATCGTTTGACTTCTTGGGGCAGTTTTGACGGCCTCGGCGTTCTCGAAGAATTGGATCTCTCTGAAAATGCAATTTCGAGATTGACTGGACTTAACACGCTCAAAAATTTGAAGAGACTCAAATTCGGAAACAATCAATTGGCCTTTCTGCTACCGGAAACATTTCAAGGGTTGAATCGATTGGAAATTTTGAGTTTACAGAAAAATTTATTGGGAGATTTACCATTAAGGGTTTTCAAGGATTTGGGGTCATTGCAGTCTTTGGATTTAGCAGAGAATTTTCTAACAGAGGTAAATTTAGACAGAGATTTTTTTCTATTGTGTATCTTACAATCTGGCAATATTGTATTCTATGATATTAAAGGTTGTTCAAGAGCAATTTGAAGGTCTGTCTAAACTCGAAGAACTGTACTTAAATAAGAACATGCTGGAAGGCATTCGAAATTCAACTTTTCTGGAGCTACCAGCCCTGGAACGCCTTTTACTTCCTGGAAATAATATTGGCTTTCTGGAAGAAGATGCATTTGAAGGGCTTGGAAATCTGAGCATCCTCGTCTTGACTAATAATATAATTGAAAAAATTAATGCAGGAACGTTTCAAACTGTTACAAACTTAACACGCCTGTAAGTAAATAATTCCGTAATCAGTAAACCAACGCTTCAATTAAATACACTGCCATTTTTATTGTTTTCCAGAGAACTGGACAGCAACAAGATAAAATGTATTGAAAAGGAAGGTTTGGAAAATTTGAAGCTACTCAAAACAATCAAACTTGGAAAAAATGCTTGGGAATGCGATTGTGATATTCTCTACCTTGCAAAGTTGAGAACGTTTTATATCTTCGAATACAAATTCAATGGATATTTCGCCATTTCAATTTTAACATATACTTACAATTTCCTGATCATTATAGACGTTTTACTATGTATTACCAAAAATCAAATACTCGAATGCTAATAACCTTAAAGCTTACTTCAATATAATTTGTATGAGCTAGTTTTACTTTTAACGATCTGAACTAATTTAGCCTTAATTTACTTTTAGCTGGATCCGTGACAATTCGCTAATGGTATTCGAATATCAACCCAAGTGCCGTGGACCGGGTGACCTTGCTGGACAGCCCTTATACTCGATGAGTTTTGCAGATGTTTGCGATGGAAATTGGATGAGCACGCAAAATTTTCCGGCTAGGATCGGCGTTTCACTGAACCAATAATAATTATGCTTTCTCTCCCTTTCTCTAGCTTATTTAATATTCTCGTTCAGCAGGGAGCTAATAAATCGAATGAATAAAAATTACAAATTTTCAGTGCTTCTGGAAGTAACAGTAATAACGCCGAGTTTTCCTGAAATACTTTTCGCAACGGGAACGGAGTCGAACCCGCAACCCATCGAAGAATAGTAGACATCTTAAGTATTAGTCGCAATTATTATGCTAAGATGTGAATCGTACCATATTAAATTAATTTTGAGTTCTGTGTACAAGTAATAGGAGTTCTTGGTTCATGTTAACTCCAATCATCGGCGTTGATTAAAAAGCCTGACCCCATGAGCCAAAATAATACAGCACAATGCACCATAAAAAATAACTGCGAAGAAAGCAGCGATGAAGCTGACGACTTTCTCCAGGCTGCAATTGACAATTGAAATAAATTAGATTGACATGGATCTTGGTATTCGAGATAATATATAGCATTTAAGCGTGAAAGGGTTATAATTTAATAAAGGCAAAAGTATGGCAGTTTCCACTCAGCATATACTTAAAATTGATCTGTGTAGTTTTTGATAGGTTTCGGCTTGACATTCTGAACACAACATTCATTGAATGGTTCCATGATCTTTATTGAAAATGCAAAATGCAAAATTTTAAACGCGCATTAAGTGCAACATAGTATAATTTTCATAAAATACTGATACGAATTTTCATAGGTACAAGTTAGCAAAGAACCCGGATAAATTGTAACTTATGTGGATGACTCCAGAATTTAGACGCTAGACGGCTAGACGTGTCCCGCTACTTTAGAACGTTTTGCGCCAACTCGCCAAGGTATTTTGCATGTACGTGTCAGGCGCGTAGCCAGAATAGGGTTTATGGGGTTCAAACCCCCCCGAAATGTTTGAAAAAATGAAATTTCTATTTATTTTTTCAAAAATTTCACGCCTGCGGCGCAATTTTTCTTTCTAAACGTAACATGTGCATTTTCAAGACAGCAAATGTGTTCAAAAACGAGAAAATCACTTAGAAAAAGCAATAATTTTGTACAAAACTTCTAAAAATCGCGCTTGCGGCGCTTCTGAGATCATATTTCCCACAATTACCATCTACCTTTTCATCTTTAATTCATGTTAAAATTCACTTAAAAATCGTGAAAAACGGAAATCGCGAAAACCGATTTTTGAAGAAAATTTCAAAACCCTCCCCGAAACCTAATCCTGGCCACGCGCCTGGTACGTGTCATAGCATGGAGTAGTGGCGTTCTTTCCGTAGAGATGCTATTCTACCGCTGCACTGCAGTGCTGTAGTCTGTCTGTCTAACTAAAATCATCGTATTCCGTATTGGTATTCTGTAGAGTGAGCACTTTCCCCTACCACCTCCCCGTGGACGGAACGGATCAAAATCTTCACGTCCGTCGTCCGTCGTCGGTCGTCGTCTCTCTCAATCGGAGTACTCAATTTGACCCTTTAGATTCAAAATTAGTTCAAGTGTCAGTCAAGTAGAGTTCTTCGTCGCACGGGAACAGGAACAGGACCTCATCTCACGGCAGAATTACGCCTAGGAAATACGTTACAAGCTGTCTAACATCCTGCCCTGCGTTCGTAATTAGTTTACGTATTTACGTACAAGCAACATACAGAAAAGATTCTGACAGCTGACATCCATATTGGTCTCCGAATTGGAAAATTCTGGATGGCACACGATTAAATTAACGGATTTTGAAAACCCATTAAGTATACGAGATAACTGGTCATTCAGGCTGGTCACTGGCCAGTTTTCAATTACAAAGTCTGAAGTCAACAGCGTAACTCACTTGTACCTTGCATACATCACACATTCCAAAGGTCAAAGGTTAGTTCTTTACAGTATTCAGTCAATATTTATTTAATTATTCATTGTACATACCACATACCGAGCGTTTGACATTTGACATTATAAAAGCTGTGAACCTCTTGCCGATGGTTGGGATGGGGAGTAAGTATGTTGTATTTCTGTTTCAATTTTTAATATGGAACAACCCGTGGTTATATTACTTTCAACATTATAGTAATGACAAATTCCGCCAGCGACAAGCCTTTTAGGGTTTACGTTTACAGTGTACAATCTTGCTTTCAGTTTCAGTGACTTGTGACATAATACTGATGACTGAAGACGCTGAACTATTTATTGGCAATACAAAATTTAACTGCCCATTATCGAAGTTGCCATCTACTTAGTCAGCGGTATTGGATAGTTTACAGCTTAAGCTAGTCTATGTACATAGAAACTATGCTACGTCGTGATCGTAAACTTTAACAGGCGAGCATGAGGTTGTGTTAGGCCTAAAAAGTTTTTAATCACGGAATTACACGTTATACCAGTACCCAATATTCTTAAATCAAAGGCCTTGGTGCACTAAGATGTTTAAAAATCGCATTTAGTTTGTATATTTTACTGTTCGATCCAAACCCGACTTGAAATTGAAGCTAATTACATTACGAAATTCATTGACTGCACGCTTCCGATTGCTAAATCATAGCGATTACGATGAAGGATCCATGTCTTAGCACATGAATCGGAACTGCAAAGTCAGCAGTTCGTCCGGTTCTTGCTGAATTGTCATTTCTCTTGCTAAACCAGAGTTCTGGCCAGCATTTGAATTCTGGAAGTACAGCCGTTTTAGTACTGTATATAATGTAGGTACTATACAGTAACACCCTGTAAACTCTAAACTTAACTGATAAGTCCGTAACCACAAAATTAAAACCTACGTACCTAATGCTTACTTGACTGAAGTTTGTTCAATGAGTTCGACAATGATGTCATTTTACGTAGAGCTACGATAAGGTTGGATGAATCCGTTTGTTCAGTTAGTAACTGGAGTGAATGACATACTATAACCTTCAGATTTACTTTCAAAGGAATTGCATCGCATCTAGCATCTCCATACATTTCTGATTCCTAATTCATCTGCGCTCTGCTCTCTGCTTCCATTACCTCACCTCTGCCTTATCGTATTTAACTAACTAGTGTGCCTGACTAGGACTAGACTAATTTTCCTTTCAAATAACTAAACGAAAGCGCATAATTCAAGCAAACAAAATGCGTTGTTTTGAATAATGACTCATGACTCTGACTATTCAATTTGTAAGACAATTGGCTTAGTATTCACAACTAAACGACTTGTCTGGCTTAAAAGTAACTGAAACGAAAAATGTGGTTTCTATAATAAGATTTCTATAAAATTTCTAAAATAATGAACAGAAGAATTTTGCTTTCGAGTGCCTAACTGCTGTAGAACAGATAGATTGCTGCTTGTGGAATTTATGAATTATTAACAGCATCATTCCTCACTCTCCGTCCGTATTAGCATTGTCACGCCACTACCCTTAATTTTGGTAGCTTTAGGTAGGTAGCACCTTCAACCTTAGTAAAAATGATGAATAATAAAAGTAAGCAATGCTGCTAATGCTAAAAATATAGGTTATTTCCGAATTAATTTACGTTCATCAAGCACATCGTTTTAGTTCTAAGCAGAAGCCAGAAGCCAGGGTTATAAGTCTGCGCACGCGTTTAACTGGCCGATATCACCAGTTCTTTGTATGCATCAAGTATGGAAAATTGGAAACAGGGCCGGATCATTATTATGTGGAACACCCAATCTTAATTGTTCATCCTCTAAAGTTATAACCCAGCCAATCCAAAAGCCACAACCAGCGAAATTGGATAGGGTCATTTCATGAGTCATGACAGTAGACGACAGAAAGAGAACGTCTAAATTCATACTTGATTTATTGATACATCGTTCGGGCTAGCCTATGCGGTGTTTGTTAATTAACCCCATACTAGCTTGATAAACTAAAATCCGAATCCCAGTTTTGTAAGCATGTCTGACTAGACAATTGGTTATTGAATTATTTAGGTTTAGCCTAGGAATAGCAAATAGAAAATCGCATGATGGTTTCATCACGTTGTTTGTTGAGCTTTGTGAGGCATTATTATTAGGAAAAACGTCCTGAAAAACAAGCTGACCTGGCAGGCAAGTATTAAAACTTGGCAAGGTTACATTGTGCGTTCTGTAATTGTCATTGTCCATTGTCTGTGTTCCGATCCAACTTATATCATGCTCACAAATAATGCGGCTGAATTTCGAGCATATGCTGAACAGGTATTAGAATTAGGTGGACAATATTCCAATGTCAAATTGTCGTACAGCTACTAGGAACTGCTGCCAGGGTGTTTGAGTTGTTATGGCGAGCCTTGACCACGTATTAGACACAATGCCATAATGACATGTGTTCAGAAGCAGTAAAAGTGACAATAATAAGGGGGTATAATATGTAATGACGGAACACCGCGTAAATGAATAATACCTTTCAATACGGTATAAATTCTTATTTTTGAAACGGTTACTCTGACTTTGAATGATTTCTGTAATTTCATTTAAAATATCAGATTCGGTATTCGGTATCGGTATCACTGCATGTATTACTAAAGGAACACAAGACATGCTGCACTGTTGCTTAATCGAATCAGCTGAAACAGAAAGATGCTGATGTAACTGGAGGTAGAATTGCAAAAACAAGGATTCTAAAATCGCGAACCTTCCAGTTGTTATTCAACAGTGAAGCTAAGATGTTACCTAAGACTTTCATGAGTGTTATTGGCACCTTGTTATGACGATTTTGTCAATGCCACACTTCTTGTATCCTGTCCTGTTTTATCATTCCAGCTAGAATTACATAGCCTAGCAATAGCATCATGATAGGTGTGGCGTGTGCTAGAAACTGGAAATGTAAATACTATCATGAAGCATAGCTTCAAGAACTGGTTAGCATACGATAGATGATTATCATTTATCATGTTGTTGTGGTTACTTTTACACAGCGCACAGCGTGGCGTGAGATATTTAGTCATCTTAACTTATCCTATTCAGCCAGAGAGGTTTCTTAAAATAAGTCTAATAAACTGGGCCTACTGGCCTTGAATTGTTATATTTGTTACTCAGAAAAGGCTATTTATATATCAACTGGTAGAAGAAGGACAGGAGGGGAGGCATGTATTTGTAAACATCTTGAAAATATTTTGGTACAATTGCCATTGCTTATACTTGTCTTAGACTTAATATTAGACTTGTTTATGGAACATCCGAATATTTCATTGTCAAGTTGAGCAGATGCTTCTTCTCATCCATATTTTAGTGTTACAAGTTAAATATAAGGCTCAAGATCAGTTCCGTCTCCGTCATTGCCATTGCTAGGTTGTAGCCCAAAATAGCTTCTGCCCTGACACCCAAAGAAAGCTCAAGGAAATAGTAGCAAAGTACAAAGCTAAAAGATCAGAGCCGGGGCCAGGCCAGACGCTTGAGTCTAGGTATTCCAATTTGTAGTTGAGACATAGGATGTAGGATTCAGATTCAAAATAAGAAATAAGGATACAGACAGACGGTTATAAAATAAAGCATAGCCTTGGCTTCGAATTTCTCATAATCAGAAATAGATTTCTCAAGAATCGGAGGTCGAGGCTTTCAATCAGACGGAGTATCATATTGCACTCAAACCGAACGCATATACAAACAAATGGCAATTGACACTCATCTGATTTCCGCGTCTTCGAATACGCTATATACAATTAGCAGCATATTGATAAGTTAACTCCTCAAATAATAAGCAAATTGTCGAATACCTCTACCTTTAGCTGCCAACTTAAAGCTTAGTTTATTATAACCTATCTGCAACAATCTCGTCTCATAAAAATCGACTATGAAACTGTTCCAGCTTTAAACTAAACAATATTGCCTTGTCTTATCACTGTCATGTAATGTCACTTGTCTCATGGCACATGGCTTTGCTAAAAGTTGTCTAGGTATGTATTTGCTAGATGCGACATACGAGGACTGTATGCTGTATTGTTCTGATACCATTAAACGACTGACTCAAGATTAATGACTTAAACCAAGGTTGTTTTGTGGTAGAGAATTAGAATTCTTCTTCTATGCCAAACCCAAATACGTTCTTCTTCCGCATTTAATGCTACTACAGTGCATGTACTCTCGAGTGTCAATGCCATGTGCCAAAGTCCTTGGCAATCCCAGCTAAAGCATAAGTCAAGTTAACTTGACACTGTTGGACAGCATACGTAGGTAAATTATGTTCATTTTTCTCGAGACTTGATTCACATTTTGCGGAGTGGAAGGTGGAAGGGTTTTTAAGGGTGGATTAAGGTTACATTATTTTTTAGGTGTTAACTCGTGAAAGCTGAAAACATGATACTGGGAGATTTAGTCAGCTATCAATTTTGAATGGTTTTTAGTACTTTGGAATTGCAGTCCTCTTATGAGTAATAATACTAAACTTGTAAGTTTACTGGCTCTTTCTGGCATAATTCTTAAAATATCCTAGAATTTTTATAGTGGATCCTGTTTACATACGCTAGTGCTCAACTTCAGTTAGATTCATACTTCGGGTCCTAAATTTTGGGCCTGATTGGTATTGTGTATTCGTGGTTATTTCTTTCTGAAGTATTCATCTGGTGCACACACTCCATAGTCTCCATAATAGTTTCCGCCTAGAAAGTGAGAAAAATAAATTTCGTTCGAATGAAATAATTAAAAACAAAAAGAATTTTTAAATAGATTTATTGCTTACACACGTCCTGAATATTACAACAATTTTTGGTAGGCAAACAATGTTCTCCAGTCCAGAAGCACTGCGAAATTTAACAAAATTCAGCCTGCCTCAACATCTCGTTGCAAATAGGAACAATGCTCAAGAATGTCGACTTCGACTAGGGCTAGGAATTCATTACGTTTCTAGCATTCATATAATTATTTTTACTGCTTACCCTCTCCTCTGCCTCTGGTTCTGGTGCTGGTACTGGTGCGGGTGGTGGTGGTGGTGGGGGTGGAGGACGCGTAGTTGTAGTTGTTGTTGTCGTAGTTGTCGTTGTCGTTGTCGTGGTTGGCGTAGTCGTGGTCGTTGTTGGCGTAGTCGTTGTCGTTGTTGGCTTAGTTGTTGTCGTGGTTGGCTTAGGTTTTGTTGGCTTAGTGGGCTTAGTTGGCTTTGTTGGCTTATTAGGCTGTGTTGGCTTATTAGACTGTGTTGGCTTAATAGGCTGTGTTGGCTTATTAGGCTGCGTTGGCTTCGTTTGAATCGGTTTTTTGGTAGTGGTAGTTTGAGGTTTTCCAGGGGGAGCCTTGGGTGTTTTATTTGCATCTGCTACTGCTGGAGGCTGCTTACCTTTTCCTTTACCACGGTTAGTTGCTGCCGCTGCAGCTCGTCCTTCCGCCGCCGTTAGAGCTGTGTTTTGACCTAAAGACATGGCCGTGTTGTCGCTCTCCACTGAAGTTGGGGCTGTATCCTCCTGCTCGGAATCGGAAGCGTTTGCTAATACTTCCTCGTGGTCGTGGCTTAGTAGCATCATTACCATTACCAATAAAATCACAGCCCTTTGACATGCAAACGTGAAGGTATTTATTTAGTTCAATTTTAGTTTAATTTAGCCCAGTTAAAATAGACGTTTGTCAGGAAAATAAGAACCCTAATTCTAATTACAGACAATTTCAAGTAATAGAAAGATACATTTAAGGAAACATACCGCATTGTTGTATTTCGTTGATAATTGATAACGTTCCACTCACAGCGCAAGTCACAAGTTTGGAAGCTCTAATGGAATTGACCTGCTTGTAACTGCCAACAAGCTAAACTCTTTTGTCTAGATTCATGGCGTCGTATTTATGTTTCAGCAAGCATATTAGAATTTATTGTTCTTAAACAACAGCTGAACCGCATGGCTGTCAAATTTGGAATTTAAAAAATTTAGAGCGTCATTGAACACTTAAGAGCTTCTTTTCAAAGGCTGCGACGACATCCTTCGTTTCAGAACAATAATGTGGGTGTTAAAAATGATTATTTCTCGGTTACGGTACATTTGTCAGTTTTCATTGCCAGCCTGGAATGACTACGTAAAGTTTCAATGACTTTTGGCTGTAAACCTTGGGCATGTTTAACCTGTCGGACTTAGAGTATGCGTTACATTTCCGTAGAATTTTGGAAGTCAGAACAGATATTTACCAATTACGAACAAAATCGGCTAAGCTATTTACTCTGAATGAAGCTGCTATTCTCAATTCACATCCATGTGAATCCGATGCTGTATGCTGTGTCTAAGGGTTTATACATCTAAGGCCAAGGTTAAGGTTATGCTGGAAGCATACAATTTTTTACTCCTTTTAAAATTTGGACGAATTCAGCCAGACTAAAATTTAGAATTTAGTGCCAATACAAGGAAAAGAAAAACGCTAAAACACGGCGACATAATGACGTGACGTATCGGCCTAAACCCCAGTTTTATTATATGCTGTCCCTAATTACGTTTAGCATGCTTTGGAATTAGGCGCTGATGAATATAAAAGATAGCAATTAGAAAAACAAGATTGACCTAGAGCCGTGTAATAGCAACAGGATTACTCATAGCGCTATTAGCTGTTATTAAGCGTGTCCTACACGTATTTGTTTCCTTTTCCTGATTCCCATCTCAATAACTTCCGCTTAAAAACATTATGCATAATGTGTTTTATCGCAGTACGCAGTACCCGTACTTGCACAGACAGTGTCCTAAAAATTGATTAATTTTGCTGTATTTCCGGTATAGTTCCCAGGATTTGCCGTTATGAATTGTGAATAATTATTGTATGCTCATGCTCATGCTCTTAAGATCAAATAATATTGTTGCTTTGAACTTATCGAGCGTAATTCAACGGTATTTCTATTTGTGGTTCAAATAAATTAGGGTCATGATCATGACCGATGGTCGCATTATGTGAATGCATTTTTGGATATGCATTAGGTCTACGTGACAAGTGGCAAGACAGCTCGACTCGGCAAGTATGAAAGCCCAAGCCCCATAATTTGTAACGTGTAACACGTGGATTTGCATGTAATTCTTGCTGATTCATGCTTTGTAGTAGCTACTAGCACTGTATAATTATTTAACGGAACGTGACGTGAGTGAGTAGTGTCACTCAAATTTTATAGTCAATTATAAATTCCCTTCGATGATTTGCCCCAAATTTAGTCTCCTATTATTCCGCCCATCCCCTGACTCGTGAATAAGGCATGAAAAGGGAAGGAATGAATCGATATAAAGTTTTTACTCATGCGCCTAGTAGGCTTAGGCAGTAGTACAAGGATCTCATGTGCGATTCCATGTACAAAAGTGCATTTTTGCAAAGTGAGCTGCGTACGTCACGACTCACACCACTTTCACGTCAGCAAATCAAAAATTAATGCAAGTGCAGAAATGGCAGAGGTATGAAAATGGACAGGCTAGTAGTCAATCTAATAGCTGCATACGCATGTACTAGCTCAATTCTGCTAATGCAGTTTTTGCCTGCTTATTAGTCATCATCAGCAGCCCGTATTTTGCGCAAATCTCACCTCCGTCATTACCTTGCATATATCCATCCATATCAGGCACAGGTAGTAGTCTGATTAGACTTCTACCTTGTGGAAACCCACTTACTTACCTCAATGCTAATCAGGCATTATGGCGTGTGCACCAACCAATAATCTTCTGTCCCACTTTTTGCCGTGTGCTCTTATAAGATAGAGCAAAGTGGCGTGGGGGGGGGAGGCATATGCTCAACTAGCAGATAAATATTATAATACTACAATATACGGTTGAAGAATTAAGCTTGCATTTTAGCTTTAGCTTGAGTGTCCATAGGTAAACTTGTTTGTGTTTTTTTATGTTAGGATCAGCAGTCTCCCATTCTTACATGACGTGATATTGATAATGAGAAGCAGACTCCCCTAGCTTATAGCAAATTGAGGGTTTTTTCTACTTTGACAATGCCTTATGCTACTGTTGACTGTAATTAATTCATTTTCCAACTCGATTTGAGCGGTTCATTCTTGTTTCGATCCGGGGTTCGTTTATTCGAAAACAGTTTCAAATATTTTCTACTGGGTTAAACTTCATTCAAATTTGTTGTTTGTTTATAACGATTTTTGTAAATCTATCAGGTAAACGAATTCGGCGACCTTGGTTATTGTTTTTACTAAGTTTTTAGCTCATCAGTGATTAGAACTGCCGATTTTTGAAGTAATCTGGGTGATCACTAGTTTGGTTTCGGCTAGTTTCGACAAGAACTTTAGAATATTCATGGCTATCAGCAAATTAACGATTTTCATTCTTATGTCGCGTTTTTTCTCTAAGATAAGAATACCGCACGGAAATCCGGTATAGATTCCATCCGTTCAAGCTCTCAGACGTGACTTTAACTGAATGAAATGAAATACTAATAAGTTCGTTTTTATCTTTTTTCAGGTTGCAGTTTGCATAGAACAAGATCTGACTATCGATCAATTTCAACGGTGATTCGCGTTTTCAATCGAGAATAACTGAGGACAGAGGACTTTTAAAAAAAACTGGATAATTTTTGGCTTCAGCTGGTCGTGGTCGTCGGCTCCCTTCCGTAATCAGCAAGACGGAGGGACTATCTCCTTGGCGTTGTTGCGGCGTGACAAGTAATGACGGACGTCCCGAGTCCAGGCGGAAGCGGTGATACGAATCAGAACAGTACCGGTGGTAATCACGTGGAACCCAGTGGATCAGAGCAGGACGAGCGTTCACTTGCATGGAGATACAATCTTGACTTCGGTTTCAATCCCAATTGGTTAAGTCCTAGTGGAACGACTGGACGCCAGCTCCCTGCTACACTTGCAATGTTCAATGATTGGGTTCGTACGAATATTTCAACGGGTGACTCCACAACAGCAACTACATTTGCAGCCCGAACAGCAGCACTTCCCGTTTCAGATGCTTCTCCGTATGTGGTCAATATGACTGGATCTCGACCTCTTCCTCCTAGCAACACGAATATGGGTCAAGCAGATACTGTCGCGGACAATACCCACATTCTTCTGGGACAGAGTGGCGGCGGTGGTGGAGGACCTGCACGTGCAGTTCGCTCTTTTCCTAGTATCCCCATTGTCAGACCTATTCCAAATCCGGACAATGAAGCGGAAGTGGGTGAGTTGAGCTCGTTCTAATGTTGAATTTATGATTTTGTAACGTCGTGGTTTCCGCGTAAAATTGTCCAAGATAATTCAGGTTAAATCATTAGATTCAAATATATCTCGAAACAAAGAACAGCTCCTAGCTCCTACGCACACTGGCTATGTCTATACATTACCTGTACAGTTTTAATAGTCGGGTTGCCTATTGACTTTGTTTACCGGTAATTAATTGCAATTGACTCTTGACTTGTTTCCAGATTTTCCGCCTACAACTCCAGCTCCCGCCCCATCTCGTCGGGATTCTCGCCCGTACGTCGTCGACGTGGAATCGAATCCTGAGTGGAGCCCAGCCTCTGCTCCAACTCCAACCAGAGATGAGGACGGAGACGCCAATTTGGAGCGCTCACCGGCTGAAATCATACGACAGAGCCCAGAAGCTCGTGCTTTTCTAGCGGTCTTGGAGAGATACGCACCATTCCTATTGATTCTTTTCTTGAAGGTAATTCAATATATTTGAATGATTAGTTCAGCATTTGAAATAGCTACTGAGGTACAAATGTCTATTTAAAATGCAATGAAAGATAGCATCGGTAATATAGTTTCTACTTAAGTTCACATTTTCAAATGCTAAATACATTTATTCTGGCCGAGCGTAGCGAGGACAGTTATGGTAACGTTTCTGTTAAAAGCGTCTGTCCCACATAACCGTAATTTTTGCCTACATACGGAGTTTAAAATTATTTGTCTGTCCCAAATAA
>VNWX01001658.1:0-14443 GCA_009869905.1 Ceratophysella communis | reverse complement strand
GATGGGTTTCGGTAAGCTACAGTCAACTCCTTATTTGTTTCAATTGTCTGAAGAACCGATTTGAGCCGCTACGTGACTTTCCAAAAAATCCATTTCCCAAGTCGGTGCTTCAAGTCTAAGACGTTCAAAAAGACCTACGTCTAACGTCTTTAGTACGGTTTTTTGCGATCTGCGTTCTTCGACCCGCAATTTATTTCCAGTTCCAGCAATCCTCGCTAAACTGTATTTAGATTACTATGAAATCAATGAACACTTTGCATAACATAGCCTTTTAGTTGTAAAATTAGATTAGTTTGCATGGTCGCATGTGATTGACATGGACATGGGCAAACCCACGTTGATTCGTTCTAAGAAAATTGAACCTCGGATATTTATGCATCAAAATTTAAGCATCAGAGCCAGGTTTAGCCTTTTGATGTTCTGTCCAACGGAATGCAATTCGCCCTGAAAATACACCGAACAACGTCATATCTTTGCATACTCCAATTTAACCCATGTAATATAAACTGGTTAAAATTGAGGCCTTGCTGTCCGCCAGCCAGAAAATTGCATACTGTTCTCTTCAAGCTGTCAACCTCCTACCCTGAGTTGGGACGAATACAGATTAAAAATTATCTCAAGCTCCAGTGTCATTTAGTGCTGGTTCAGCTTGGCTAAAATTGGTTTTTCAGAATTCAAGGCGTGTTGTGGCGTTTCCAGCGACGTCATTAACATATCCGTTAGATATTATATATTCATATTACATGTTTCATACATTAGCTTGTTGCAATTTCAAGTATGTCAGTGACGCGATTGGAGCACCGCTAGGTTAATTGCAATTCAATAGCTCGGCAGACCACGTAATTCTTTTAGCATAGGTAAAAACTAGGCTTACTATGACGCATTCTGAAACCGGAATGCGGAACTTAAGATTGTTTTAGATAATTCAGCTATCAATGAGTTTGTTCCGCCATGCCAAATCCTGAATCTGATACGAATTCCAGCGTAATAATAAAGCTTGTTTTATTTATTTTTTATGCAGTGGCCCCTTCGAGTTAAATGCAGTATATTATAGCATTGCCCAGTTGCTGCTTCATACGCGATATTTTGGTATGCTACCGGTTTGCGAAGCACTGGCAATAAATGGAATCCTGAATCGGGGCCTTCTCTGTCATGTCGGATCACACATTATACAAGCTATTTTTCTTACAATATAAATTTCACTTAAGGCAGCAATATCTTTCATATGTGACCCTCAAGACTGATATTTCGATCTTTTGCTCAGAGAAACTGCACCAGAATAAACATGACTGATCTGAAAGTGGCTGTTTGTACAAATCATTATTCGCTGTAATTAGCGAACTTTCCAAAGGGTCTTACAACGATCAACATGACGCAATTGCCTTCAAATCTGCTAAAAATAAATGTGTTTACACACTTTCCAATATTACAAAACCATACTGGTGTCTGTCAACTACGATCGGTCACGGGTCCTAATCCCAGAGCTAGTGTTATTGTATTGTTGATTATAGCATGATAATATCCAGAAATAATGGGAATAGTAAACAACGCTAGGGAAAACAACGAAACGCCGATAATAAATTCCGTATGACGATACTGCTCAAGCATTTTAGTTCATTGAAGTTCCAAAGTCCATTGCCATCCATTCTCTGCGTGAGACGCCCATTTACATTTCCAGGGACTCCAACCAAATCTTCAATGACCACACTCGAAAACACTCGTTTTACGAGATAGGAACACACACTCGCACGTGTAATTTACTCCAGCCAAGGTAGATAGGATAATAGTTAATCCCACGAAGTAGTAATATTCGAGTTTGTCTCTAAAAACCTTCAGCTATTGAACATTGAGCTATTTCCGTTCGTTCATTCATGAGAGCAAATGAATGGGCGTTACGTGATTTGATTAGTTTACTTGTGAGAGGACATGTCTATTGGCATATAGCATCAATTTGAAGTGCCCGTCGCAGAAGCAGTTATCAAAGTCACATAGCGTGGTTCTTTGGCTATTGCATTGCTTTTGGGTATATTTAGACTTCTTCATAAATTAAACACGCACTTACGTAGTGGTTACTTAGGAACGAAATTGACAGTCAGGGTTCGGACGTACGTCATGCGAGCCGCTGATTTTTCGTCGATCGAATACTGCTTTTGGCTTAGAAATTCGGCTAAATTGGATTTTTCTAAAAATTCTCCGCTAGCGAGAAGACGTCGTAAATCCAAAAAAATTATTAAAACATTTAGCCCCATTTAGCGGATATTTTCGTTGCAGAATTGTCGGGCTACCTTGCTTGAATAGCCTTGTTTGAATTCCTAATTAAATGCTATTCCTGGAATATCTTCAAAAAGTTATGATGACTGTCAAGTTCGACAAAACAATAATAAAATCAATAAATATGCAAAATGCATGAATCTTGTGATTGTGAGTATGGGAATAGCCATGCCTTCTTTAGTAAAGTGACTCATAGTCTTCTTATGCAGGAAAATAGACGCCGGGCTAATTTTAATGATCTAAAGTCGTCGAGGATAGACCTCTTCATTCATCTGGCTTCCACTTGTGCAATTCTGAGTAAATGATATTTCATTACCTTGTAATATGATGCTTAGCAGTGGTTAGAAGTGCTTCATGGCTCTGCGTACTGACTTTATTTAGTGAAACAGATCTGTCAAACCTTGTATTAAATATCACGGGCCATATGCATCACAAACAAGCCTTGGAATTTTTAGAACGCCATAGTACAGCGAGATTCGCTTAAGCAAAATTTACAGCGTTTAATTACGCTGCCTGATTGAATGGCAACGGAAACGAATTTTATTCCAGTAATGCAACCTTAAAAAGGGCTACTACTAGCTCGACTCCGCATTATAAAATGTCACATATGTGCCAACTTTTAAAATAACGGACAAAATATTGACGGCAAGGAATATGTATCGATTTCATTTTGCTCTTTGTTCTTCCATCGACATTGATTGCATTGGCATCTGGCACACAGCGGCATTGACGCTCTAGCCTTCAGTGACAGATAGTGTGGCAATAGGCAATATTTACCCTGAAATTCCATCGCCATAAACAATGATTACGTTTTCACCGCAGAATTCCTACACTTGAATGAGTCTTGACTGGAATGCAATGCAAATTTATATCAGAAAAATTGTTCATTTATGATAAATCATAAGTCAATGAGTCACCGAACTCTTAAGTATGAATTCCAACAAATGAGTTGGTGAGCGAGTGGGCCATGGGCCTAATCATCCGTGATGTGATTCTCAATCCCAATCCCAATTGTTCGTGACTCACACACATACTGTGCCTATTGTGTCAGTGTGCATATTTAATTTATGATTTATGGTTCGGGATTTTAGGGCTGGATGGTTTTCCGATGTGTTATTATTGTTTACGATAATTTTGGTATTCATAGATTACTCAGCTCATGCTGCGAGGTATTTGGAAATTTTTGAGCATTAAAAATAGTTTTCCAGAATTTTAGCAAAACAATTAGCCCGACTATTTTATCCACCAGATTTGTTGCAGAATTTGTTAGAAATGTACGAAACAATTCAGTTCTATTAAGTTCGCACCAGTCTCACAAAGTCCCTCCCCAAACCTTGGCCATATTTTGAAAATATTTGAAGTTAGTAAGATTAGTTTAAAAAACATATGTAAGTGGAATAGCAAGGCTTCAAATAGCTAGGAGCTCCTATTGGATCCCTGCACATGGATCAAGCACATGTAAATTGTTGACTGAATTTGCATCTTGATATTTGATAATAACGCTTGGTACGTATTATTAATTTGACGCGATATTTGATACAAATACATATAAGCTGGTGCGTCTGAGAACCTAAACAAAAGACTTTTTCAAACAAGAAATTCTCACGATAAAAAAATGTTTAGTTTTGCAGTAGCGTGTTATAAATATAGCCATGTGATTTACTTCCAACGTTAGTCATTTAAGCAGATGCCAGATGATATTCCTGAAACATTAGGTTGCTATTCCGATGTATACATTTTGCATTAAGCATGTATCAGTTCCAGAGAACCAGATATAAATGGATTTTCCTTTCCAAAATTTAATTGAACCACCAAATAAAATTTTAGCCCATGCGTTTCAAAGTCGGTTTTCATGTATGCAATATGCAATTTTTAATTTACGATTTTTCTGGTATTTGTTTCCAGAAATATACCGAGGTTCCTCAGACGCCACTGCATACAAAGCGAATTCTCCGTGAAGAAGAAGACGTCTGGCCGGAAGTACAAGATGAAATGATGCGATCCTTAGCAACCATGCGAGTAGACTATGACGTCCTTCCCATCAAAACACTGGACAACACAAACAATGCCCTCCTGAACAAGAGACGGAAACGAGTGGCGCCTTAGACTAATTCTAAAAAATTATATCTATAACTGGGAATATTTTTAGTACCTACCGCATACCTAGGACTGGTATGCAGATAGACAGTACACACTTCGTATGCCGAGTGTCTAAGATGATAGCAGCCTGTTATAGGCAGTTCTAGTACGCATTATGTTTGCTGTATATTTAATGAACGACACATGCAATTTAAGATTAGTGAATACTTTACCAGTACTTAACCGTTTTGGACTGAATCACAAAAAATGTACATAATAATTTGCACATATTATAGTACGTAATTCATGAAGTAGTGGATTTTTATTTAATTAAATCTGTATTATTTAGACTTACTTAATGACTTTTTGCGTCCACGCCAGAGCAGAATGCCGAAGAAATTATAGTTGCCTTTGGAACATAAAGCTTCTGTCCACACGCGTTTGTTACAGCGCATTATTCAAAAGTGCTAATTATTGCAAAATATTATATAGAAGTTATTAAAACCCGTGGCATCCATACTAAAATAAGTACTTAAGTATGTATTTATATGTTAGTGCATTTTTCGTTCAATTTCAGTTACTGTACTACTACTATATGCGAATCAGGCGTAGAAAAATCAAACGAAGCCAAATTGACTGAATGCTTCCTGTTAGCATGTAAGCTTAGAAACAATGCCAATTTTTGTATTATATTATATTAGATAACTTATGTCTGATTCGGAAGCAGTATGTACTTTATTTATTAGAATATTTAGCGTGTCGGGGAAAGGCTGTGTTCACACTAATTTACAAAATTTGTTTTGCGGATTGATGCAGTTTCTTTAGTCCTGCGCACTGTGCGCTGCAATGAAGACCTGAAATATCAAATATGAGAGGCAAACATTTGAATTGTCCATTATTTAAGACGTTTTTCCCGTAAAAATTCTCATTAGTGAACCTGATGTATTAAAATTATGATGATTACGTACTTTAGATCGATCATAACCTGAAATCTATCTGGCAAAATTTGTGCTTTGTAACCATTGTTTTGCAGTATACTGAATGGTCAAATTCTCTAATATACTGGACAACTTAAAAAAGATTTAAATCCCGGTACTAACTTTTAAAAATGTACCTATTTCTGGCATCTGACACGTCGCTTGCTAAATACCAAATACTCTGCCTGTACCTACCTACATGTGTACCTACCTACCTACCACCTTTCTGTTGCTAAGCTAATTAATTTTATAACTTAGCCTCAGCCCGAAAACACGGCATAGCACGTCCCTAAAACTGTATAAATTTGTTTAGAGCAAGATGGATAAGATGCAACGTTATATCATGTAAATGTATGTAGAACGTATTCTGAAAATATAAAAAGAAAAGACAAAATGTCGTCGTGTACAACTAATGAGTGACTAAAATAAATTATAAGCATTTTCGTACATCTCTGTTTCGAAACCATTTTTTTTAATTTAAGAAGGCAAATTCATTTATTACCTACGTCAGGTTCTTTAGTAGAAATATGGATTTCAATTATTCTTCAGATATTTGCTCAATCTTCCTGATCTTGACCATGATTATGAGACTTCTTTACGATAATGTTGCTGGACTTCATAATTGCTCGAGCTCTGCATCCGTATTGATAGTGAGTGCATTTGTAGTAAATTGTAGTCGGTGTATATTTCTCCAGTTTGAATATAAATCCATTGATTCTTGCCAGTGGTCGGCCTCCTTTTGGGGATGGTACATCCTCAAATGTCGGAATAAGGGCCTCATTTACCTTGCAACTTCTTAAGAAATATCTTGGCATGATGGTGGTGTCTTGCTGTTCCTGTGATACCAAAATAAATTAGATCTGCTAGATAAGCTATCTCACATTTGATTAGCTGCTAATTTCATTTCACTTATAAATGCTGGAAAACTGTACTAGATCAAATCTTCAGATCGAATTTTGACAGGACTTTCGAGATTCGGTGATTGTAAAAGCTTACCTCCAGAGCCCTATTGAGAATCAAGTCAGAAGATCTTGCAATAAAAGCCACAGTTTTCTATAAATCCAGTAACCTTACTATTGTTTCTAATTTTAACGAACGACAAAGCCTGGAGCTGGACCAGACACCAATGAGAGAATGAACGGTATAGGAGTCAGGATAGTCTTTTACAAAGTGGCACCTACCAATAAGATTACATACTAAATTTTTGACAATTCAGCAAACTTCTGAGAAAATTGATAACAAAAGTAAGTTTAATTGCAGTTATATAGATTTAGAGGCGCCATGTAATTTTGGGAGTTGATATATCTAAATACAAAAGGATCCAAGGATGTCAGTCAAACGCTTCCCTTGGTGCTATGAATGCTTAAAAAATCCAGCAACGTTTGCGAAAAATTCGGGATTTATTGCCATATGAATTCGTTAATTTTATTTTACTTTAAATTTATTGCTTCCGTCTCCGTCAATTAGCTGTCAATGAGAATTATTGATAATTATTTCTCAAGATAAGAGATCTCAGATCTTCATATTAGTAACAGTTGAGTTGGGTTGGAGATGCTTAAGATTTATTGCGGCGTCGGTGAGAAGTTTTTGCTTGGAAATGACTATCCTACCACTCATCAGCCAGGCTCACGACAACACTACTGATACACATTTAGGTACTAAAAATATATTTTCGTAATAGATTCAGACGGCGTTTGAGGAAGCAGGGATTGCCGGTAAGATACCGCTGCTGCTCTGATGACTGGATAATGAATTTGCTACTATGTGGCTCAACCATTATGTTTCCTTATTTTATCCTGATCGCAGGTCACCTGCTTCATAAAAAATGCGAAAAAATTATTTCCTGTGATTTAGGCTAAGCTATTATTCGGACAATACGGTAACTTAGAAAACTTATAACCTGATCAAAAGTTGCATTAATATCTAGCTCAAAAACGTATTTTGTATTAAATATTTATTTTGTATGAATTATACCCATTTACAACTCACAAGCCATAGACTTATATTTTAATGACATTTTAATACACCCGCAATTCGATGATCTTTTAGAATAATGTGCATGCAGAGCATTTCTTGCCTATACATGAGATTTGTAGGCTGTTTATTTTGGACTTCAAGAACCATTTAAACCCGCATTTAAATCATTGAATTAAATACAAAGTACAAAGTAGCAAATATTTTCCAAAAAAGCTTTGAATTTGTAAAAATTGAATTTGTAATCCGTTAGTACTGCCCATTTGTGCAAATGCATATTATGAAACATATGTTATTGTAAAAGTACGGTTTTACTCGGATAAATTGATTATTAAATAATTAAGTCGAAGCCCAGGGCAGACTTAAGTAAGGGAAGCCCTAAGCAATAAGCTATATCATGAACATAGCTGGAATTTTCTGTTAAAATTTACAAATAGAAACTTCCAAACCAAGCAAAGTTGTTCATATTAATTGTAATACCAAGCTAGAATTCTTGATTTTGGTAAGTCTTATTCAAAAGTTTTGCCCGATAGAGAGCTGGATTTGGTGTTGAATACATGTCGACAATGGTAATTGATTTCCGCTTGCCGTTGCGTAAAGCGCTGGCAGTCCCAGTTTCAGGGTCAACGAGAATGTCTTGCATTGGTTTCGCGGAATACATATATCTCGTAAATGCTTCATCAGGGATTCCATTAGTAGTGTCCCATAAAACTACGGCGGTAATAGGACTGTCCTCATCTGGAAAATGAACGGTCAATAAAATAAATCTGAATAACGTCAGATCGTAGCTTGCCCTTTCATAATAGGCGAAAAATACAATGCCAATTAAAATCAGTTACCTGGACACCGCGGAAGCGCGTGTTGGATGTTCAGAGCTTTGGCTCTTTCTCTGGCGAAACTGAACGTGTCATGCATTTCCACGGCATGTGCCCTGTACATCTTCTTTCCATACTTCACGTTGACAGTCTCGAACTCATCGTAATTAGCTAATAAAATAACTTCTTCCGAACGACGGGCTTGGAATACTAACCTTTGGTTCTTGCGCTTTCCTGTCTTGAGCTCTGCCGATTCCTCACTCAGGTCAAACTTGATCACCACATATGGTTTTGAACATGTCTTCCAGGTCAGCTTGGGTAAAGCATTCTGTGGTCAACAAGGAATAATAATAAACTAAACTAAGCGTGTATGTGAAGAAAAACCATTAAAAAATTTGGTGGGTATTAAGTTGACTCATCACCATCACGGAGTTTAAATTTTAACAAACATACCTGTCTCCGCTTATCGCCATTATTTTCATTAACGCCATCGTCGTCGCTACCAGCATCGTCTTCATCCACATTATCATCAACATCTTTCAGCGTACTGTCCTTGCTCTGGTCATCACGATCTTTATTTAGATTATCATCGCCTTCTACGATCTGTATAGCGTCGCCTTCATGACCTCCACCAGGGCGGACATTCGGACTGTCGTCGAGGACTTTTGGGTCACCGTGGCTTGTATTGGCGTTATCGTCTTCTTCATCCGTCTGGGAGCAATCGCCTTCTAATGATTTATTGTCTTCATTCGCCTTATCATCACCGCCGTTCTGGCTACCGTCGTCCTTAGTCGGGTTATCATCGGCGTTAGTCATGTTCCTATCGCGGTCCTTCGTGCTACCTTCGACCGCATTAACCGGTTCACCGTCACCGCCGGTCGTGTTATCAATGATTTCCTTAACATTCCTATCACCGTCATTTTCAAGGGAACGCAGCAAGTTCATATCAAAATCATCGAAGTCCAACTCAATTTCCGGCAAGCTGGAAGCCGCGTCCTGCGAATAGAAAATTGCACTTAATTGAAGCGGCGACATTCCTCACAAAAATAAAATTAAGGCATGTAAATTTCCTGACAATGAATACTTTGATTGAGTTAATTACCTGAAAGATTGGATCCCGAATCATTGAAAGATTAGGAGAAGCCATTTGGCTCTGGACGGCCCAGTTTGGTGGGGGAAGTCCATTATTGGTTGTAGACAGGGTGTGTGTCAGCGTCGGCAACGCCATCGGGCCGTTCCAGGGTGCGAATGGTTGGACTGGAACAATTTGGCCATTAGTGATAAATGAGGTCGGTGGTCGTGTAGGCAGTGACATTCCTGGATTGACAGCAAATGAGCCTGGTGTTGAGATCGATGGTGGCATTTGACCATGGTAAGACCCGGGTGTTAGCATTTCGGGTACGATTTGACGGATT
Source organism: Ceratophysella communis (assembly GCA_009869905.1). Taxonomy (NCBI): domain Eukaryota; kingdom Metazoa; phylum Arthropoda; class Collembola; order Poduromorpha; family Hypogastruridae; genus Ceratophysella; species Ceratophysella communis. The sequence continues at coordinate 4,912 of VNWX01001658.1, read as the reverse complement.
ACAGAACGCGTAAATGGTACAATCGATGGTGCTACTTGGCTACGGGTGTCGTACAAATGCTTTCTCTGTGGTTCTAAATATCCATTGAAGGCGGGCAGTGTCAACCGCTGGTCACGCTCTTGTAACACGTTATTGCTGGTGGGTGGTGTTGGTCCCACAGCCCCAGACTTGATGGCGGACTTTAACTTAAGAGACGCTACTAACTTTTTCATAGTGCTGGCAGAGATGGTTGAGGGCGGTATTCTTGTCACTCCACTGCTATAGCGAAGGACATTCTGAATAGGTGGCGGCGGCGGCGGCATCATCTGTGCAGCATGGGATGTGGTCGGTGGCCGAAGTGCGTCCGCCGGACCAGTCCAAGCGGGTGGTCTAGTGAATGGTCGGATGATACGACGAGTTTGGGATGATCCCGCAATCTGTGGGGCCATATTGCTATCGTTAATTGAGCTGGGTGTCGCTCTGGTAATTTGGTCATCGTTGATGGAGCTGGGAGTCGCTGGGATGACTTGGGTATCCATGGAAAAGCTTGGTGTTGGTGAGGCTGGTATAATGCAGTCATCGATGAAAGAACCTATTTGTGACATAGGGGTCACCTGGTAGCTTGGCAGATTGTGTTCACTGACCCAAGACCCTGTTTGTGACATGGGGTAAACTTGGTAACTCATCGATGAGCTCGGCGTCGCTGGAGCTAGGATTTGCTGCTCATTGATTGAGCTCATTGCCAGGGATGTCGTTTTAATCAGCGAATTATCGAATGCAGAAATTTGTGTCGGTGTCGCTGGTATAATTTGGGGACTCCTAGATGACTCCAGAGTCGGTGGTAGCGTTAGGCTGCTTATAGAGCTTTGTGTTGGCGTTGGTGGTACGATGGCGCCAGTGCTAGTGTGGGTTGAAATCGGTGACGGCAGTAGGAATTGGAGCAATAGCGCTGAACGAGTTCTGCGATTAGTAATTCCAGGGGAGCTCTCGGGTTCGTTCTGGTAATGTATTCGAACTGGGTCAAGCCGCTGATTTTTGGCTTTGGCAGCTTCAGAAGTACGGTGACGTTTACCCTGAAATAATTTGGAACAGCTTTGAATAAAAGCAAAATAAATATGAGGATTAGTCCTACTTCGAAAATTTAAATGGCTTCAAACATACCGTGTTAGAAATGTTGTCAAGCTCCGCTCCACGTTTAGTGCCAGGAATGTTACGGGTACTGGAAACTCCATAGTCTTCCTTCGCTCCATCGCCCGTGCCATCGTCAAGTGTGATCACTTCGATCTTGGAGTCATCGGGGTCGTTAGTACTTCTGCTACTCAAGCTCTCCTCCCAATCGGTCGCTCCAACGATGGTCTCTGATATAACTGACTGCTTATGCCCGAATCGAAGCATTTTCATGCGGATGAGCCGCGCCGGCCTATTATTTTAATTGAAAATCACAATCGATGTCCAAAATCACTGATCTTGAATAAAATAGGACTGCAATGTTAGCTTGTTTGAACGGCAAGGGCCCATTGCCTGGTAAATTGAATAGGCCTGAGTAGGCCAATGGCCTTTCCAATACTGCAGAGGCCAGAGTGAACTCAATACGAAAACGCCGGTCGGTTTCCATCCCCACTTTTGTTGAAACTCAAAAAGTTTCCAGATTACATCAAAGCCATCGCATGCTATTTAGTTCCACCGAAAATGCTTGGAGTGAGTTTAGAAAGGGACCACAATAGGGTAGGAAGTAGGATTAGTTGGAAGTTGGAACACCAGAAGTGAATGGAGGTCTAACCCTAACCCCTGGACCCTGGAATGCACGTATCACAGATAATCCAGAAGTACAACTTTATACCTACAATGAGCCGTGTTCTGTACATTCTTTAATTTATGTTATTTTTTTAGTAAAATAAAGACAATGCAAAGTCAACGAGTTCCGTACACAGTTAATGTTAGTACAGCAGATCACTTAGGCACCAGATTTTTTTTTATAATTCGTGTTGCTGCTGACCATTGCATTGAGGCTCTGACTGAGCCCTAACAATATCTCGATTCATTGCAAAGGCTGTTTTGTACTGTGAGCTCCGTTTGCTGTGCTTAACCTAAAATGATTTAATCTGATTCTAAACTACTTGTTTTTTTTTAACACTTTGATAATCTAATACCCCGATTATGCATTGAGATTTCTTGTCTGCTTTTATTCATGGAATAAGGAGTAGTTTACCGATCATTATACAAATAGAGTCATTGAATTGGAAGTAACGACGAGCCGGAACAATGTCACTCGTTTCTGGCGTATTTTGCTACAATATTAATAACAACAGTACGTCATGTCAACAAAATGTACATATGTAGATCACATTTTGCGGTAATTGTAAATTTTCAAATTAATACAACATACAGCCGGAACACTTCAATTCAATTCTTATATTTTAAATAAGGTATGTGTTATGTTTTATTGAGAAAACAGGCATTCAAAGCTCAAAGCCTAAGATTGCAAATAATAATGTAAATGTTCTGAAGGGTGCAGTTTAGAGACATTTTGATTTTATAGGTACTTATACTTATTTCTTCTAGATTATTCTAGAGCTATTTACATAATATTTCTAAAGTAATCAATGCAACTTACTACACATATTCATTTAAATATTTATTTTATAGCTTGGCTGGAGCCTTCCTCATTTCTAATTCCTTGCCCACGATTCAGATAACTTATCTCGGGCATGAAGGCCTACTAAACTTGTGCACTTTGCTACGGAAATATTGTCCACACAATCTTCTAGATTCGCTCCTAAGGATACCAATTTGATAGCACTCAGTAAACCCAATCGAAATAGTTTTGAAAGCAATAAATTACAGATTTGGATACCAACTTAAAAACTAGCATTAAAATGTAATCAAATTTAAGAGAGCCAGCCTTTAAAACAATAATTAAAATCTAAACGGATTTGGAGCAAAAAAACCATCATGAGCCATGAACTGTTGAAATGTCCTTCTTGGAGCTAGGAAGTGGTAAAATTTGAGTGTGTATCTATTAACAAATGCATATATATTTTTTTAAATGGGACACAACTAAAGTAAATTATATAATCTCTAAACTAAAGGAAAGCTCGTATTTGAAACACATGTACTCAAATTAACCTGTAAAACGTTTAACAATGATTTATAGATTGTTCTAACGATCCTTGAATTAAAATTTAGACTTGAAATATTTCCTCTATACGTCCATGTCAGCCAAGGACATTTGGCAATTAAGGTAAAATATAATTTAACCTAAAGTTACGATGTAACGGAAAAAAGGCAGTTACAGGTAATTTCAATTTATTTTCAACCCTAAATAACTTCAGGTTAAGGCTATATTTAAGTAATTTATGAATACACGAAACGCGTTTATGCATGAATTTTCTGATATTGAGCGAAATTTCTGCGCAACTGGACTGTAAGTTAAAGTGAATATGATTATTAAATGCTGTATTTCAAGACCAAAGTTTATCGCAATTATAAATCTTCCTGCAGGTGCAGTTAGAAATTAAACTGAAGTGGTGTGCTCAATTTGTGGACCTTCTTCTCTCTCTGGGCGATGTTGACGTTTGCGCTCATCCCAAATTTGCTTCGAAATGTACACGACCCATATGCAGACTGTAACCCCGAAACCAGTCACAATTAGAACTAGCATAAAAGCAGCAAATGCGGGATTAGTCGTTGCAGGTTTCAAGGGTGGGACTGGCTTCGACTCATCGGTTGAATTATTCTTTGGCTCTCCAGCTTTTGGAACTGGAACTGGAGCTAAAGTCACTTCTTCACTTCCATCTTCAAACGAACCTTCGTCTTCCTCGCTCTCAGAATCTGTAGTCTCGCACCAGTCCAACGTGGATTCGTTTAGGGAAATCAAAGGCTGGTCGATCAATGCTGGTGGAGAGGAACAACGGAGACAATCATGGCCTGAAAATATTAATTTAAATTTTTGGTTTAAGAAATGTGGCAAAATAACGTGTGGTTTGAACTGGTTCTGTATACGCTGAAGCTATCCAAGCGATCCAGAAAATACAAAATTAAAGTAATCGTACCTTCAATGCCACCGCAGTGCCCCATGGGATGAAGACCCGACTGAACCCAGTTCAGGAGTCCTGGAATGTTGCAAAGGTCACATGCCCAAGAGTTTCCATCAAGCCGAAGATCATCAAAGTGAAACAATCTATCGAAGAACTTGAAAACATGTTCGTCGATTCCCACGAGCCGATTATTGGACAGATCTAGGACCCACAGGGCACTCAGAGAGCTCACGTGCTCAAATTCAACCCTTCTCAAATGGTTTCGTGAGAGATTCAGGTATTCCAAAGCATGCATGTTGTCAAAGATGTCCAGCGGGAGATGGTCGTATTTGTTTTCTTGCAGAGAAAGACTGACTAGTTGAGGATGGTCGGACAGGAGTTTGGACAAAGAGGCCGGTTTGAATCTCGGGTTTCGACTCAAGTTTAGCATGGTCAGATTTGGTTTGAGGCTCATGAAGATTTCGACGTCAATTGTCTTGAAGTTGTTGTCGGACAGATCTAAGGCTTGAATGGAAGAGTTGACGAAGGAGTTTCGATCGAATCGGACAATTCGATTTGAAGCGAGGTTCAGAGATTCGAGATGAAGGTAGCCGAAAGTATAGTCCGTAATGGCCGACAGCTCGTTGCCGTCCAAACTGAGTTTCTTGAGCTGAAGAAGCGTGAAAGGGTCCTCTCTAATAAAGTGTTTCAGCTCGTTGTTGCCCAAGTCGAGAACCTGTGGGTTTTGAAAAGGTATCGATTTTATTGAATTCTCATTCGGCATTTATAATTTTGTTTGAATAATCCACGCATTTAAAATTTTAGCGTAAAACCTATCGAAATTCGTCGAAAGAAAATTTAAAAATATTGACTTTTACCTGAAGGTTTGGCACGAATTCAAAAACGAGAGGATCAAC
>VNWX01001657.1:0-14456 GCA_009869905.1 Ceratophysella communis | reverse complement strand
CACTACAAAAAAAACAAGAGATAGATACTACAATTACTCTGTGTTAAAGTTTGAGGCAAACACGTAAAAAGCTAATCATTTTAAAGATTTATAAAAATGCTAAGCACAGATCTTGTAGAGATAGCTCTACCTATTTTGACTCTCTAATAGTGTACTGTAGCCTTGTAAAGCTTACCCGAAATAAATATACAAGAATCAAAATAATGTATGGGCAAAAATTTTGCTGTTCGTATGACTTTGACTTTTCAGTCAGGGAGAATGATATTTTCATTTGACTTAAGAAAATTCGCAAAGCGTGTCAATTAGAGGCTTAAGCTTTTTCTTCAAGAGATAAATATAATCCGTATCACCATGTGTTTACATAATTATATAATCTTTAATTTTCGATAAGTACTTTAAAAATAGAAGTTTAAAGTATGTACCACAAACAATGCATTTCACTTTCGATTTAATTTTATAAATGGGGTACTTAACTTATAGCAGAAAAGTGAGCATTTTTCTCTAAAAAAAATTAGTAGAATGCATTACATTTATAAACTTTAAATATAGAATTAATGGTATATATGGTGCATAATAATTATACATCGCATTCATATATTTAATATAAGGATTTACACAACGTATAAAATCGGTACTTTTCTGTGTGTTTAGATGGGTCAGCAACTGTGCATGTTCATGTGAGTGACATTTCGCCTGCGAGCACGTATAATCGTTCAAATAAGGGGTTTTTGGCTTTTAGTGACCCCTGATAAGGGCAAAGGTCGAAACCAAATTTTTAAAGTAAATTAGAATACTTCCACCTGTCGATTGATACCCCTTGGATAGAAGCAACACGTTGACCCCTGCCGTGACCTGACCTTAGAGTTCCCTAATTAATTAGCTGATGCTTGTGACCTGCCATTAATAAGCACTAGTGAAGGGCACCCGTTCCTTTATGTCTGTCTAACCATTCAAGAGTTATCTTGTAAAAAGGCGGACGGATCCTGGCCGCATTCGCAATAAAGTGCTCCTCTGGCGTCGCACCGAAAGTAAAAACACCGAATATAAGAACTCCTGGTTAATCCTGCAGACTCGCCGCCGGCGGGTATACCGATGAACAAAATACATATTAAACCCTGAATTTATATTTTTCAGTGGGTTAGCTTCATTTTTTCATTATAAAATTGTTCCTTGGTTTACTACTCGGCGGATGCGGATACTTCAAGCTGGTTAATTAATTGAAGGTTAATTAATTAATTAATTAATAATAATTCCTTTTTGAAAATGAATGCATAGGAATGAGGTTGCAGTCACTAGAAGAAAACGCCGAATCCGAAGGATGTTTTGTGATCCTACATGCAACATGGCTTGTGATTGTGAAGTACGAGTACCGAAGGACGCAGCAACAACGCTTGAGCCAAGCAGGGGCATTCCAGAGATTCGCAGTGCAATTTCCCGCGTTACGGTTTAAACGAAACGTGCTTTGAGCTCTGCTGCTGCTGCTGCTGCTGGCTGCCGAAATTCGGGTCTGTTCTGTTGTTGTCGTCGGAGTCGGAGTGCAACAATCATCGGATCGGCCACGTCATCATTCATTCCTCACTTCTTGCTTGCCTGTCATCTGTCGTCGTCGTCAGCTGTGTTGGATCTCATTCATTCCTGATTTCTGCTCGCCATTTCGATTGACCTTTGGCCGTCAACTGTCAGGTGTGGGACAACTTGGTCGTAAGCAGGTGACGGAAGGATAAATTCCAGATACCTATCCTCTCAGAGTACAAAGTACAAATAAAGGCAACAGGTGACACAAACAACAGAGGCTGCCAACCGGTGAGACATTGGACCGTAAGCCAGGAATCTGAGCATGCCCGATTACGAAGCAATGGGTGACGAGGTAAGTCATATGTCATAAACTCCGTAATCCGTCATGTCATATTCTTACCCTAATCTGTAATCTCAGTTGACTTGACAGTTCACAGTTTAGAAGCAGCCTCGGTCACGGTAAGGAACAAGACCCAGGCGGTAAACACCAATGGAGAAAGCATGAAGTAAACACCCATAAGTAAACACCCATGGTAAGCACCCACACGGTGATCAGGATGGTAAAAACCCCGTGCGGCCTGCTGCCTCTATGCGCTGATGCTACGCTCGCTCCGGTAGCTGCGCGCAAGGTTTTTCGAATGAAAAAACATCATTTTTTCTCAACAGGTTAGTTCATACGGAAGTAAACAAAATAAAAACTTAATTTTTTCTGATTTTGGAAAAACGTTCATTACATAGCTGCGATAGTGTATAGGTAGCGGCGTTTTTTTGTATCAGGTTAGATTAGATTGGTTTGGCGTTATTTAAATTAAATAGATTAGGTTAGTGTGAGACTATTTGAATTAGGTTAGATTAATTCAAATCTTATTGGATGGAATTATTAGTTTAAACTTGGTTTGGTAATCGGTAAATAAAATATTTAATTATTATATTTGATGATATAATATCTAATATCGCATCAGGTTCAAAATATTTCCTATTGGTAAGCCTATTTTACATCCGTTACATCCGTTACGGTTTATTCCTTTCTTACGACCATTTAAATAAACTAAGGTCACTATGGCATTATGCAATAGCGCGGGTCTGTGGATGCTACCCCTGCATCCACAGGAAATATTACAGTCGGGTCGACTATAGACTAACCTGTTGCGAGAAATACCTGGTCGTCAAGGGACCTTGGCTGCGCGGGTGTTTACCACGGGTGTTTACTTATGGGTGTTTACCATGGGGTGTTTACTTCATGCTTTCTCCATTGGTGTTTACCGCCTGGGTCTTGTTCCTTACCGTAACCGCAGCCTCGGCTGTTAGCATACACCAACTAAAATGTAACGCATGACAGGATGCATGACGAGGATGTAGTCAGCAGGTCTACAGTTAGTAACAGTCGCTTAAGGTAGTTCACGGGTTCCTCATTCCTGACCTTATTAAGCAATCCTCCAGGTCGAGTGATATGCAATTTTAAAGGTAAAAGCTCAACCTTTTCCAAAAATGAAGCGGATTTTACAGTTAATTTTTCTAACTAGTTATTTCCGCTTTTCGCGTTGGTTTCGATTTTAACAAAGTACAATTCTTTTAGTATACCTTTGGAGTTAAGAAGCCACGGTGTTACGTTGTAGAATTCATAAAAGCAGGTCGTTTTTGGAATTCCGTAGTTTTTTAGCTGTAAAACGCACATTTTTAATTGCGTCTATGTGCAAGCAGAACGGAGTGACTGAGGAGCTCCTGTCACCTCTTACTCGTCAGCTGTTACTCTTGCTTTCCCTTGCCGCGGCCATTTTCGGATAATTAGACGGTAGCGAGTCAACATTCAAATATAACTACCTGGTTGGATGATAACTTTGTCTGGGTTAAACTTTTGCGTTATTTGAAAACATTAAACTCAAGGAACAGCCCGATAATGAAAGCGCGCCAACAATGATAATTCTAACCACGCAACACGCAACATGCGCTTTAGTGTTGCTCATGTCATGTCATACCCCAGTATCTACTGTTGGACAGTCACACGTCCGTTCAGTCGAGCATACCCAGACAAAAACGTAATTCAGAATACAACGAGGTGCTTTCTTTCACTGTGTATTGCTAACTACACTGCATGGCTAATTTCTGTATAATCTATTCATGATTCAAGGACTTAAAAATTCTTTAAAATCAACCCAGCTAGCAAGTTTATACAATCCATTCAATGATACGCGTTTTTGCAAAAATATAAGCTTTTATTGTCTTGGCTAGAATTATAATTTTATTTGATGACAACATTTACGCAGATAAACTCTCATCTCAAGGCACTCGGTATTTGTAATACACCTAGTTTGTTATTTTATCCGACACAATGAAACCAAGTCTCGCGACTTTACGTAAAAATTAAAATCGTCATTTATACTCATGCTTTCTTTCAGCTATACCTCTTAAAATGGTATGTTTATAGTACGAACCGAATGATTCGTACCCACTTCTGTGACTGGTTTCTAGAGACGAACTCTTATTCCATAGATATTGTTGTAAATATTGAGACTTATCACAAGGAACAAAGGCCTCAAGAAACACGTTAAAGGTCGTGGCTTTGCAAGGAGTGACATGATTTGTATGGCAAAATGACATGCTTTGCTTATCTGACTTTATAGGTGCCCATGCCAGGCAAATCAATGGAGACGAAAGCAGATTTGTCAGACGAAGACCGCCAAAAGCTAGTGGATCAAATGATTTCGGAGCTAATGAGCAATGGTTCACCGCGACCAGAAGGAACGGATTCAGGAATGTTCACTGAAGAGACAATTTTCAAAGAATCTGGCTTGTGTGCCAAACTTGCAGAATTAATTTGCGCCGGCAAGACTGGAGCCCCTTTAACCCCGCGGGAACTTATAGATATGACCAAAGACAAGATGGCTCGAAGCAGCAGTAATATGGGTAATGGATCTGCTGCATTTCAAGAAGGAAAGCCTGGCGAGAAAGGGGATTGTGCAACGCCAGGTACATTGTTCACCGGTGATGGTGAATCTGGATCTGGGCCACACGGGCCGAAGGGTGTCGAGCAGAAGTTGTCAATTGGAAATGATAATAAAAAGTTGACTAACTTCTTTACTAAACTGATTCCTAAAAAGTTTACTTCTTTCAAGACCACCGAAGCGGTTGTAAAAAAGCCTACCGACATTGATGACCCTGTTTCATCAAATACTGAAGTCGAATCGAAAAGCCTTGCTCTTGGTAAGTCTTTGTATACGCGATCCATGACATGGGCTCGCAGTCGCAGAGAAAATGTATATATCGATTCTGGCACGGTATAATATGTGATATGTGCTCTGATTTACGGGCTAGTTTATCACAATTTACTTCATCACGCATACCACCTGTATTTTAACTAGTCTGAAGATACTGCATACATGTTACATATCTTAATCGGAGTTTTACCTGGTTTTCATTTGTGGTTTTACTGTACAGTTCTACATGGTTTTGCTAAATACGAACTCTACGATTGTTATTTGCCAAGCTAAATTAAGATGTTAAAACTATTAAGGCAATTCAAACCAGAAAAGCTATATCAGAGTTGATATCGCGGCATACTCTGGCTTAGAATCTTATTTGGGAAACGTCTTGCTTATTCGAAATCTATTCATTTAAAGATAACGATATTGTATTTAACCAATACCAGTCCATCACATGACATGAGAGCTCCAATATGGTATACACGCCAGTTCTTCATAACCTTCACAGACTGTAAACGGCAGTCTGGGCCGTTTTTGTACAGTGCAGGGCTGCAGAACGCTTTAGCTATAGCTATAATATTATGATCAATCGTGGTTGATATATGGTGATTTGTTTTTCTTCTAGATGCTTCTATTTCAGAAACCATTTCTGATCCTAAACACGATTCGTCTGACTCTGAAGCAGATAACGTGGACGATTTCATTGATAGCTCAGAGTGGATCGCCAAAATGGCGGCAGCTGACAAGCAAATTGGTGTCCTTGTGGCTGCTTCTCCCTCAAGCTATACGCAACTCAGTCGTGAATTTGAAGCCACCAATATTATCAACTGGTATCCTCGTCTTGCCAAATACACAATTCGAACAAAATTCGTGAAAGTTTCCGAAGAATTTGTTGCCTATCTTGGAAATGACGAACTTCATTTGCCTGACGGAATTGAGACTTCTGCATCGAGCGGATTCACTAAAGAGCAAAGTGATCAAGTTGGCTATACATTAAATGATTCTGAGGAAGAGGATGATGATTTGGGTGGTCTCAGTGTGGACAGTGGTGTCAAGGATACTTCCGGTTGTGATTCAACTGCTAGTGAGTACTTCGATGCGGAAGAAGGAGTCATTTTCGATACTACTGGTTGTGAATCGGATCCAGAAGACAAGTTAAATGTTGTAACTCATGCTTTCGAAAATATGGTAGTTGCTAAGCCGGCTCCAGCTAAACAGTTCGATGAAATTAATAAGTGGATCTCTGATACTATCAAAGAATTGGGTGGAAAAGCTTTCCCTAAGCTGAACTGGAAGAGCCCCAAGGTATAGTAAAAACATAGCATCGGCGCGGCGTTTGCATGAGTTACCAGATGTTTCGAATTCCGAAATTAGCATGATTGTGCGTGTTGGGGTGAAAAAATTAGTAGTTTCGGAATTATATGAACTAGTTTTATTTTATTTATTTTTAGGATGCTGCATGGGTTGCCTATGGTCGACAATTAGCATGTTATCTTCCTGGTGATGTATATTTGCTAATGAAATGCTCTAACATCATTTGCAACATGATCGAAGCGATTCCCGAGGCAAGTTGATAGTTTCAGATACAACTTTAATTCGATTAAAATTATCGAAAGTCACCTTTTTGACGTAAAAATGTGTCATTGTACAACAACAGGGTCTGAAGTCGTTAGAGTCTTCTGAAGATGGATCTGAAGTAAAGAAAGGTGCTGGATATTTCCTTGCTTTACGTGAATGGATTGATATCGCTCCCGACTCAGAGTTTCGTTGCTTTGTCATGGCTGGCCGATTAGTTGGTAAGTATCATTAATCATTATATTGAAATATGCTTCAAAAGGCAATATTTTTAATTTTAATGATATCTTTAGGTATGAGTCAAAGAGACACAAATTGCAGCTTTCCATCAATTGAAACTGAGCGAGATGCTATCATTTGGAACATCTACACTTTCTTCACGAAGATTAGTCCCTTGGTTGGGCTGGAGAACTGTAAGTAGCGGATTATAAATTCAATTTACTGTTCGGGTGAATTTAATTTAAAATGGCCATTATTCTCGAAGTTTTTCTTTTTTAAGGCATCAATCGGGAGTCCATTTTTTTCGAAATTACGCATTTAAATTAATGCTAAGAATCGTATGTTCTAGAACAATCTATTTAAATTGAATTGGCGTGTTTTGGCCAATTGGCGATTGTCGCTTACATCAAGATTTTTCACTCAATCAGTTGCTTCGCATTACCTAGTACATTAATTAATAGACAAAACTCACATAAATGTATCACCGTTTTGTTTATAATTTTGTATGTGTATTTATTTTGTATTTTTATGTTGCAGACGTATTTGATGTTGTTCATACCAAGAAGAAAGTTATCCTCATTGATCTCAATACATTCTGCGAAGACACAGACCCGTGCCTATTTACCTACGCCGATCTTGAGAAGATCTATGATGAAATGTTGAAACTGAGCGAGAATAAATTGAGCCGTGGGTTCTATATTAATATGTGCTGAAATAAGACCATAACCAGCAGTGGTAAATTGTAATTACTAGTAAATATTTAATATCGAAATGGTTTTTTTTTACAGTTCCTGAGGTCGAATTTGAAACTGGAAAAGATAAACTACCATGGACCGATGACTTCGGAGAACCATGTCTTCGTTTTCTGGACAAGCGTGTTGGGAATCCTTACTTGAACACTGGAATGAACCATTAAGAACAAATCTAATTGAATACTGCTGCAGAGTAATCTCCTAAACTCAAGACTTACCTGCACACAACTTCGAGCTAAACAAAACCTATTGAAAATTACCTTGTATTATATTTCTCTACTTACTGCCATCCTAATGTATTAAGTACTTACTATATACACTTCGATTCTAAAATTATCTACCTTCGTTGTTTCTAACAAAAAATAAAGAGTTACCTACTGTTCTAAATTGGTTAGAGTTAAGGTTATACTAGGGGTTGAGCGTAGGTAATGTTAAAATCACATAAGAAATGGCTTTGCGGCACGACCAATTTCGTCATTAGTAGTTATCACAGAGACCTAAAACTTTTCGCAGGTATTCTCAATGAATCTGTCTACAATTCCACACCAAAGTTTAATTATTTGCCCCCTGAAATTAGGTCTGAATTTTTAAATTTGACCTATGAAGGCTTAAAACTTTAAAAAGTAAAAAGCTCCGTGCAACTCATGCTTTTTGCCTCACGTTGAGCCTAAGATGAGGCAAAAAGAGATTGAGCTGATGTTCCTTGGCTCAGCGCAATGTATCAATATACTTGCCGAAATGACTCTGATCTTGAGTCGTGAGAAGAGAGAAAGTCATCGAGGAAATCTCAATTAAATGGATTTACGCGAATTAAAGTTAATACCAAACGCAGAGAGTACACGACAAATATTGATACGAGTAACTGTTGAGTGTTAGCTAATCCAGCCGTTTTCCAACCATCTTTGTGTCATATCGAAATCCAGCCCAGCCGGTTGACAGGTGAAGTTGAAGTACACATGGTTGGTGTCACGCATCAAGTACGTATAGCCGAAGCCGAAAGTTCAATTATCCCTCATCAGCTCAGTGTTACCATTTGCATTGAGTTCTCCTGGTAAAAGGTGAGTCATTTCATTCTATGTACAAGTGGTTGACTTGAAAATATTCCTAGCTAAGTTAACTTTTGATTTTCACATGAATTTGATGTACAGGGTGGTTCAGATAGTTTGTCACCATTAGTATACCATATACCCCGGCATCGCACAATCACGTACGATATACAAATTTGAAGCTTAGGTCATACCTGATCTCCGAGTGCAAAAATATTTTGAAACTTTAAAAAATTGAATGCAGTAGAGAGCAAAACAGCAATTACGATGATCTCTCGCCTTCCACAGGGCACAGAGACCACATATTATAATAAATATTGATAAAAATCAGCCTGGATGCGAGTTTACGAGTGTTTCAAACACATTTCAAAGTCCATGTAGCATTAGGAATTGTTATTGACTCACTGGAATGCTTCAAAGGCCGAGAGAGCGCAAGAGGCGCTCGCCCTTATGTGCAGCTCCAAGCGCTTTCCGTGGAGAAAGGAGCGAGTAATTACAGCTCTCGCTCGCTCTCGTCTGCTGTGCAGCTGTTGTTTTAAAAAATACTGAAAATGTTAATGCACCATTGGACCAGGTATGAATCAAGCTTTAATTTGATATATCACACATGTCTGTACGTTATCGGGGTGCATGGGATACCAATGGTGACAAACTATCGGAACCACCCTGTACATGTACACAGTACAAGATAGATATTGCTAATTTTAGATGAACATTTGTTTGCTAACATTGAGTTTTTGTCCCTTTTTTGACTGAAAATTAGGCGTTAACCTTGGCATATTCATTGCTCAACTTTATTCGGCTTCGTACAAAACCAAGAGACCACAATGAACAACAACAATAACCCTTTTAATAACATCAACCGTACAAGTAGTCCATGGCTTCAGCCTCATCCAGGATTTAATCCCACATTACCATGGAACATGTTCAATGCGAACATGCAAATAGCTGGGCCCCGAACTACGTTATTCCAGCAATCTACTTTTGCTCCACACACCCTGGTCCCGGATTCTCGCCCTGTACATTTCAATCAGAGTGCTCTACGTCTACAGCAGCCCATTTTACAGCTGCCAGTGCAGTTGGTTCCACCACCTGTTCAAACGCAATCACAGGAGCCAGATTGGAACCAGTATCCACCTGGAGAAGAGGACGACGACATGAGTTCAAGTTTTGTTCTGGATACCGAAGGAGATGAATCCTATAATGATCGTTTTAGTGCAAACATGGAGGCAGAGACACCGTACTACTCTAGTCCTCAGCATCGGCAATCCTCACTACTACGTCCGGATGCTCCAGAATGGACTCCAACGGGACCTAATACATTTTCCTTTCAGTCTATGTCGTCGAGTTCTCAGTCAGGGGCTTTAAATCCACAATTTCAATCTCAGCTTGGGTCGAGTTTTGCAAATGCGGCTGCTATGTACGCTCAGGGTCGACCCGCGTGTTTTCCATCCGTAACCAATGAGCTTTCTCAACCTGCGGAATCTACGGCACCCCAATCTCGTAACCCTGACGGCGTTGGGCCCATGGCAAAGGCACTTCAACAGAAACTTGCTACCGAGTCGGATCAAGTCAATATAACACCTCGTCCGTTAAAAAGAAAACTTGAACCAAGTGCGAAAGAAGCATTTAGAAATGGAGTTCGGGCTCTGAATGAACCAGTGTATTCGGAACGTGTAAGTTCATACACAACTTTTGATGTATTAATTCTTTTTTGATTAAGTTTTGTTCATACAAGACACGTTTTACTTAAAATATCTTGAAAATCGTTTCATATGGTGTTAGCTGTGACCAGTTACCAGAATATTTTTTATCTGTGTCTATCACTCTTTGTTTTTCATAGGGTCGTATATTCGACATTCCTGGCTATTTCGTATTGCATTTATTTAATGTATTTTTACTTTGAATTTCACAGGTTGGGATCGGTTTTACGACTGCCCTCGGAGCCGAAACATCAACAGGGGCATCCTCAGTCGAAGAGGAGAAGCCAGGTGGTATATGCCAATCAATGTTCCGAAGGTCCTGTTTCAACTGTGACGGCTCACACGGGCTTTCAGATTGCACTTCTCCCCGCAACTGGCAAAAAATCAATATGAGAAGGCGAGAATTTCAATCACTTAGCCAAGATGCAAAGAATTGCCGGTATCACGAGGGGGAGAACGAAGCTAACTCCGAAGTCGAACCAAAACATCTCCAGCCTGGCGGGGAATTATCTCCTACACTTCGCCATGCTTTGGGCTTGACATCAACCGATATTCCTCGGCATGTATACAATATGCGCCGTCTGGGGTATCCCCCGATGTATCGGGAACAGCTGTTAGACAAGCTAATGATCTGGCGTCGGGCTCAAAGAAAAAAGAGGTCGGAAGGTTAGGAATAAATATTTTCTCTAATGGCATTTTATAAGAGGCAGTTTTCTTCCGTGACTGTAAGATATCAGTAACATTCAATTAAAATGTGTGTCTTAAGTGTGTGTCGTTTTTTTTTTCAAATATAGACGGGCACATGTTTTTCTCTGCAAATCAAGAACCTACGGTTGATTCGATTTACCGGTATCCAGGTTTCAACGCACCAGCGCCTCCGGGATACCGACCGAAAGTAAGTTGAAGGAGAGTATTCTCTTGAACACTTTTAACTACCTGGCTGGGTATATGTAATGATTTTATTATTTTCAAATACTTGTTCTAATCTAGGGAATGTGGCAGCAGGTGTCCGATTCTACCCACAGCTATGAGGAAACCAATAGGCAACATTTCTTTGATGAAATTAATCGGCAGGTCGACGAGGAGTTGAGTGCGGAGAGCGAGGAATTGTCAGAAGAAGAGGACAGCGCGCGGATCCTCACAGTCTCTGATACAGACTTATTAGTACACTTGTCACACCGGGAGCGAACTAGTCAAACCGAATGTGGCTCTCAAACTGACAAATCACTGTCAGTGGAAGAACAGATAGCAAAACATATTCGTCGAATAAGTACAGAACAAGATCGTGAACTAGGGCTGGCTGATCAATCTCCCGATACCGGCTCTAAAATTGCAGGCACTGATAGTACTGACCGATTATTGAAAACTGGCAAATTAACTGAAAAAACAGTTAAAATAATTACGAATGCAGAAGCAAGCCCAACCAGCAGTTTCGAAGAAGAAGAAGCTGATAATGAAGGTGTCAGGTAAGCCTTAGAGTCAGCTGACAGAGCAAGCGCTCGGTCGTTATGTATGATTTATATTATGTTATTCAGGTATAACAAATCCTTTAATTGCGGTAAATTGATTATTGCAGAGTTGTGGTGCCCGCATCATCTGGGCAAAGAGAAAAACTCTTGCGACTGTCGGATAATCTCCTGAAAAGACTCGAAAAGACGGTAACACGGTTGGAAGCTGTTGGAGATTCCTCTGGGTGTCCGTATGTAGAACAACTAAGTCAAAGTCTAACACCAACCGAACAATCTACTCCAAATACGTCCACGTCCACGGCGTTGCCCGCCATTCCTTGTCGCATTGCAAATATTCGAAGACGTTCTCCATCTCCTTCTCTTATTGGTACGGATTTTGAGCCCAGTTCACCGCCTTCCGAAGAAACTCGTACGTGCCACTGTCACGGTTATTCATATTTGATTTGTATAACGACGTGTTTTATTTTATTTTAATACCTGGTAATCTACAAAATGTATTTTTGTGTATACAGGACCTGATATTCCTACCATATCCATTTGTTCCAACTCTCCAATGGGTCAATTAACGGACAGTGGTAAGTAAAACAAGCACTTACTATGTAATTACTTATTACTTATTACCCCTACCTGGTACTTACGGATATGACATACACATACACTACATGACAAAGCTTGGTTTTCTAAGTTTACTGAAAAGATATATTTATTTTTATTTTTATGTGTATTGATTTCAAAATAGTTACGCGAGAATTCACTTGCACGACTACTGAAAAATTCAAAAAGTCGCATTCATGCTGCGTTATTTCTTGACGTCATTTGATTATATAAATGTAATGATTCCTGATTTCCTTGTCACTTGCAGAAGAAGTAGAAGAAATCCCTCGTGAGAAAACCGATCCTGTGGTAATTACACTTGATGAAAATTCAGCACCAGAAAAGACTGAATGTAATGATTCCGACGAATTTGAAATCTTGGATGACTCACAAATCGACCCGGCTTGGCCTTACACTACTACGACGAAACAAGACACAAAGTCCAGTGATAAGAATAATTCAAATACTGGAAACACTGATGGGTATCTGGATCAAAACAACCCGATGGATGCTGATATACATGAAACAGATCGCTCACGTGGTGTTTTCCGTGACGTATTTTATAACTCAGCCAGGAATCTACCCCAAATCAACAGCTTCACGACTGGTGTAGAGCATGAATTGCTGTTAGTTCCAGAAGCGCAAAGCCCAGGAACTTATAACCGAGTTAGCAGTCTTCTTGCAACTCGTCGGCGCAGTGCGCGTGGATCAGACGGCCCGAACAAACAATAGTGTGGTGGAATGACAGTACCTACTACTGGAACAATTTCTATACGCGAAAAGCACTGTACAGTTATCAGTTAATATTTTCTCAAAATCATCAAGTATAAGTGCGGTTACAAATCGTTAGGGGTATCCAGCACAGTGCTATTATGCACACTCATAACTGTAGCTGTAGTATCAATTATTTGTAAGTTTTGTTTTGTGTATAAGTGCAGGGTAGTTTATGGTATGCTAATTACTAATTCTGATTGTGCGTGCATGTAATTTGGTTCCTCGAATTTACGTTATTATTTTCGTCTCTTCTGATATCAATCTCGATCGTGATATGAAACTCAATAGACTGACTTCAGCCCATAATCATGTATGTAGAATTGTCTGTACACGTCCAAGATTAGGAATTAATAAGTAATTTTGATAGTCCAGGTGCTTTATTTAAATACCTTAAAATCATTCATATTTACCTATTAATAATTTAGCGTATGAAGGCAAAAGGCAAACTAAACTATTAACTAGTTTGAGTTGAGGTGATTATATTTATTCTATTTATCCAAAATATGAATATTTGTTTGTTTGCGAAATTACGAATCACTCGAGTCACTAATATAAAATACTGTTTTACTAGTTGGGCATGCTTCCGGCGTTCAGAGTTCTTGTAGTGTTTATATGTCTGTCTGGAATGTTTTCCTTAATTTTGTGAATCGTGCGTGTATTTATTAGGTTTTAGTATTGGTGTCTAAGGAATTAGTGTACTTGATTTTTAATGTTGTACTGATTGTATCAATGCAACTAGCTAGACTTTGTATTGGAGAGAATATGGTAGCTTAACGTTTAATAGAATTGTTTTTTTAACTTTGCTTACTGTCAGCCCAATGACGAAATTAGCCTTTTCTTTATTTATTACTGTTGGAGATTGGAGATACTACTCCTAGTAAATAGTTAAGATTTGTACAGTTTTAGACCAGTAATGTCAACATTTTGACATCCCTATATGCCACGAGTTGTGAACTTGCAAGCATTTCATAGTGTTCATGCTTGCTGTGACATTGTCCTTTGTGCTGGTTTTCAAAGGATATGAATCTAACTTTATTTGTAAAAACTCAATGCAGTTTTGCAGTATGTAAATAATTGACAGATACTGGTTATCTTATCATGTATGTTGCGTGTTGCCTACTTGAGACGGAAATAATGTATATAAGTACTTAAATATGCAATGAAAATTGTGCAAAATGTATGTAGTTTTTGAAGTCCCCAAAGAGTAATTTTAGGCATTGCAACTTTGTAAAATTTTGTAAATGTACAAAAAGTTTCCTAGCACTGTTTTGCCATTTATCCAATCAGCTTTCTTGCTGGAGTTTGTTTAAGTATTTAAGTTTGTTATGATAAAAATATGTTTTAGTACAGAATCCAGCAATCAGCTGAATAGTAGTTTACGCTTTAATACAGATACAGAACACTGCAGGGAAATAATAATGTACAATCCCTTACTAAATATCTGTCCTTCCAGTGACATTTCAGAAATTAATTATTGATAGATATTTACAAACAATTTCTTTCATGTCGCATTCACCTAACCAGGGTAGAATGTATCGAATTCACAGCAATACTCATCAGATGTACATACTATCAAATAAGATTCTTTGTAATATCAGTACAAACGGTA